>JAPKLY010000171.1:467301-521609 GCA_026898435.1 Prunella vulgaris
CGTATTTTGACCTGAAATCTAGCCCAAATTCAACCTAAATCTAATCAATTGGCCCAATTTACGTTGATTCAAGCTGATTTATCTTTAATTTATCAAATTTTATTGTTACGACTCTCATTTTGCAAGTCCAAAAAACCACAATCCTTATTTTGTCACCCATGTTAAGGTCCTGAAAAATAATTTTTTCGTTAACTTTTTTTTTTTTTTACATTGTTCGATGTGTGGACATTTTAACTTTTCAAATGAGACATGTAGAATATTTTGTGCTCGCAATGTGGAAAAAATCAACAATGTTAAGTAAGACAAGTTTAGAAGATAACAACATAAAATTATATAGCACTATATATATATATATATATATATATATATATATTATTTTATTTAAACTTATTTATTTACTCTTTTATCCATTTTTTTTTTCTGAAACTAATCTTTATCCACAATCTGTCTTTGATTGAATTTTTCCCCATTTTCTATGCATTCATTCTTCAAATTTCGTTTTGTAAAGAAATTTAATTGTCAATTTTATATGAAATATTTCAATTTTTTTTTATATACATTCATTCTTCTAATTACATTTTGTGAATAACGTTGGTGGTTAGCTTAAATGGATAAATAAATTTATTTTTTTCTTCTATTATCATTTATAACTCAAATATAGATTAATTATATATAAAAAAGGTTAAAATTTTAAAGTTAAGAATGTTAAATCTATCTGAATTTTATCAATTTTAAAATTTTAAATTATCACATTTTAAAAAAAAGAATATATTTAATTAAAATTACTTTAATTAATAATGTAGATTATAAAAAAAATTAATAACAATTAAGTATAGATAATAATCTGATATATTATAATCTTTATTAATTTTATACAAACAATTATATTTAAAACAGAAAAAATTACTGGATAAAGTATACTATTTTAAAATTATTTATATTTTTATTAAAAAAAATTCTTGTGAGATAAAAAAAAAATCTTAATATTTTGCTAGTAAAAAGGTCGATTGGGTTATTGCATATTTAATTTTAATTAGGTCAAATATTAAATATTATTTTTGTTAAAATTGTAAAAAAAATTGGTATGACTAAATTTATTAATATATTTATTATTAGATATCTTTTCTAATAGTGCATTTAATTTTAATAGGATCAAAATATTAAGTAATATATTTGTCTAAATTAGAAATAACTTTTGGTATTACCTACTCACTTAGTTACTATTTTTAAAACATTTTGTTATTAGATTAGTATAGATAATATTAATTTAATATCTGTAATATTTATACAAATAACTATAACTGTTCAATAAAAATAATACTATATAGTATTGAAAAATATATTTAAATTGCACCAATGTATATTGTATACAAAAATTTATCTAAAATATAATCAACTCAATTTTCTTTTGGCATGTCGTATATTATTTTAAGATCTTATAAATTTTTAAACAACTCATAAATTAATAATCAACCTCAAGCAAATACCACCTAATCCATTTAATCATAATTGGTGAAATGATCTTTTTGTCCTCATGAAAAATCACTCATTTTTCATGATGAGCCATATTCAACATTTAGCAGCATCACTAATTGGTTTTAATTAATACTTGCAACCTTGCTCATAAACTTGTGTTCCCACTCATTTAAATCTTCCACCTCGAACACGCCCACACCCCTAACATCACCGCTCACATCTTTTTCTTCCAAACACACCTTTCCTACACTTTTACAAAACATCCTGCAAAATAAGAAAGTCGTAATTAAATTGTAAAAGTAAATAATATTTGAATAGAGGTTATTTACAATTTTTTTTATTAATTATAGAGCTATATATTACAGTGGGAATTTTTATTGAAAATAAGAATAAATATATGAAATATAATTATATTTGTGATTAAAAATAACAGATAATTATATAGAAGAATTCAAATCAAGCTGCACTCAAATTGCAGATTCATTCTTGTACCTTACTATGGGTTTTACCCAGCCTTCCTCAAAATTATAGACAACACCAACACGTAGAATAATTAAATGTGATAGAGCTGCAGTGTAAATGTAATTAAGCTTATTCAATTTTCCAAAACACATATGACTCTCATATAATAATGAGAGAGAGAGAGAGAGAGAGAGAGAGAGAGAGAGAGAGAGAGAGAGAGAGAGAGAGAGGGGTTAACATGTACATGTCGGAAAGCATGTAGTAAAGGGCAAATGATAGACCAATAGCTGCGAACAAAGTCGATGGAGAGAGGCCAGCGAATGTTGTGATTGATTCTTTTGATATCTCCCACACTTGAATACCCATTGCTGAAAGAACCTCCAAGGATTTAGAGAGAGAATTTGAGAGAGAGAGAAAGAGAGTTTTTTCTTGAAGTGTCAAGGGTGGAGTTGTTGTGTATTGTTTATCTACTCTCCACCACTAAAGGGGGAGAGTAGGCTATGTTTGGTTGAGATTGCTTTTTATTTTTAATCATCAAATAATACTTCTAAATTATAATTTTCACAGTATAAATAATGGAACTAGAACAAATGTTTCTATAATTTTTCCTTATGCACCGGGTATGTTGTGTAAATAAAATGTATGAAAAGCCATTTTGTTAAAGTTAATTTTGTTTATACTAAAAAAAATCACTCTACATTAAATTAATTTGTTATTATAAACAATAACAACTTTTCAACAATAACATGAATAATTTTTAAAAAATTTATACTTTTAAAATCTCCCACTGTTTCTATATCTATAATTTCACAATATAAATAGTGAAAGCCGAACCATTTATTTCTATAATTTTGTCTTGTATACATTAAATGCACTGTTCAATTCAAGTGTGTTTGAAAAGTCAATATGTTATTATTGAAAAGTTAACTTTATTTATACTGAAAACTCACTCTACATTAAATTGATATTTTAGTATAAAATTCTATGGATTAGGTGATGTGAAGTCTATAAGAAGAAAAAAAGGGATGGGTTGTGGATTAGAGATCTAAAAAAAAATTAATAAAACTTTACTGAGAAAATAAGTTTGGAAAGTATCAGAGGAGGAGATAGATTGTAGTTGAGAGTTCTAAAATCTAAATATGGTGAAAATCCATTGTTAATTGATAATAATTCGTGTGGATGGGGAATTAGATGACTGGATAAATGAGGGAGATCCCAAATTTTGAGATATGGAGAGGTATTTGTAAGATTTTTTTGGAGAGTGTAGAGAGTTGGAATGAGAGAAGAATTCATGAGGATAGTTGGTAACGAGGCTAGGACAAGTTTTTCAGAGATGGTGGGTATATGACTTTAAAAGATAAATTTTCAAGGTTGTTTAGATTGAGTGAACAAAATCAGGAATATTAAAAATGGGAGGAACAAAAATGGATATGGGAGTGGACATGGAGACGAAATTTGAGTGATAAAGTTGAATAGGAAAGCAGAGGACCGGTGGAGATGGATTCATACGACTAATGAATATTTTTCAACTAGTGAGGCGTATAAGAGATATTTGTTGATCAAGGGACCAAAAAATTTAGAAGAGAAAACTTGCTCGAGAGTGTGGAAAAATTATGCTCCAAGAAAGGCTCAAACAATTGTATGTAAAATGTTAAAATGGACCAAATCTCAAGAGAGACGTGGAATCATTGCTATAGGTGGGAACGTGCACTGTGAAATTACTAATTAGTGAAAAAAAAGAGAAGTAAATACATCACATTTTCTTTTTCTGTGAATTTGCAAGAAAAAGATATGGGAATAAGATCTCCATATTTCTCATTATGATCCAATTCACCATTTTTTTGCGGCATGATGATATTTTATGGGTCTCAAGAAAAGACAAAGTTTCTTAAACTCTGTGGACGACTATCATTTAGAGCATATGGAATATAAGGAATGAGACAATATTTAATGGAGCGGAACCGGAAGCATACAAAGCTTTTACAGAAATTAATACAAAAGTATGGATGTGGATTAGAGTTAGAGAGAGTGAGTTTAAAAGTTGTATGTTTGAAGTACGAATCTAAGGATCTGTTGTGCAGTAATACATTTAAAATTTAAATTTACTGTAAAGATCGAAGCATCATTTATTCTCTAATTTTTATAATAAAATTTATTTCAATTCAAAAAAATCTCAATAATTACTTGAATAATTATTAAAAATTTCACTTAAATTATACTCCCTCCGTCCCAGAGGTGTTTTCACCTTTGGGATGACACACTTTTTAAGAAAAGTGGAGTGTTGGGTAAAATTATATTATTAAAATAATGAGATTAGTTGGATTGTGAGGATAAAGTTAAAGTAATAGTTTTCATTTATATGGTGTGAAAATAATTATGAAACGGACGAAAAAAGAAAGTGTGAAAATAATTATGGGAAGGAGGGTGTACATTGGGTGCATAATTAACTTTTCTTTTAACTCTTACTTAATGGGCCGGGTATTAATTTTTCATATTAGATAGGACCAATAACCAAACTCTAATATAAATCAACCCTATCTATATCATCATTTTTCATATTAGATAGGATCTATACCAAACTCCATACAAATCAACCCTATCTATATCATTATTTAATGCATACTCTTCCCCCCTAGCTACCCCTGCCTACTCAGCCCAAGTCCTAACTCAATATATTGATTATTATATAATTATCCAGCATTATTACAAAATTATCAAATAGATTTTAATCATAGTTAAAATTAGAAATTCAATAATAATTCTAAAATAAAAATTGAAACCTAAAATTATAAATTAATATAAGCTAATTTTATATTATTTCACGATATTAAGACTCTTATCCTAATTTAATCACGACTTTCAATATTTTTGTGTAAATTCATTCTCTTTAGTTGTTTCAAATTTGATACATGCATTTATATTAGCAAATTATAGAGTGAATTAGTTTCAAAATTGTTCGCATTTTATTATTTTTTAATAATATTAGTTATTCAATTAAATTTTTAATTTAATAATATTATATAATTAAAAATAATTAATACTCCCTCCGTCCATGAAAATTGGACTACCCTTACTGTGCACGGTTATTAAAAAAAGTATATGTTGATGTGTAAAAGTGAGTGTATTAGTATAAAAAAATATTTAATTATTAAAAAAATACTTGATGTGATGTGTAAAAGTGAGTATATGTGTATAAAAAATGAAAATAATGATTGTAAGTTTTCCATTTTAGGTAAGTAGACCATTTATTGTGGACGGCCACTTAAGGCAACGTGGACCATTTATCGTGGACGTAGGGAATACCCGATTTACAAGTGACCTACTCTTATGTCATGATTTTTCCAACAACGCACAGAATGGTTTTCTTATCCTCCTGAGAGGATTAGAATGCCCTCATACATTGAAATACTTTTGCTGAACATGAAGATTGTGCATCAGATTAAAACAAAGGTATAATAAACTTATACAAGAGTCCTGGAAGTCCTTATTAAATTGACAGACATTTCATGGAACAATGCATCATTTCCTTCTACATTGTTTTATTTTCTATTTCTATACTTTTGCTGCTGCACTTCTACAAACTTATACCCCTTTAGCAAGAGGCAAAAGTACGAATAAAATGCAAAAATTTAAAAGTCAGAAATTGGTAATTGGACGCTTTTTGGCAGTCTAATTTTTTTCTTTTAATTTAAAAAAAAAAAAATTTAAAATACAAAATTTGGACCGCCTAGGACCGATCTAGGCGCCTAGACCAGAAAACGCCTAGAATTGCCAATTTTGCAAAATCGGGTCGGCAAGAGACCACCTAGGCCGATTTCTGCATCACTTTAAAATACAACACAAAGCACCAAAGAACCAAAACAAAGCCAAGAAAATGGAAGTACAAAAAACATGCATGTTTGCCTTTTCAAATGAATTTGATCAGAATAGCGATTAATACAGACGTCGCCACAGGGCAAAAGCAGTAAAGAGAGCATTAAGGCTTAAAAAGGGCAGTCTCTGCTGGTAATCTGAACACCAAATGAAGAAAAAGTTGAGTCATTTCTTATTACATTAAACAGAAACCTCACAGCAACTTGTTTCAGAATTTAGAGAAACCCCAAAATATTAGGTCCAAAATCGATTATATTAGGAGATGCATTCTTGTAGTTGCACCAGCGAAATTCATTTCTTTGATAAGTAGTCCTGGTCCCCAAAATTCTTGCACCACATCTGGGAGGGAATTGGACGAACCGGATGATGTGGACGTTGCTACAGCATAGAGTAAAGATAATTTGTAAGGAAACAAGCATTTGCTGATTAAATGCTATAAATCAATAATTATATGTATAAATAAAAAAACCAATTCTGATGACAAGTAGTTTTGACAAGAAAAATACACACTCCAACTGACCCACATAATTAACTCATGTATTTTTCTCTGTTTATAACTCTTCACGACATTCAACATTTCCTCTATAGTCCATTTTGGCAGAATTCAGAGAACTTCCGTAGATATGCATCACAAGCAAAAAACTCTAGTATCATATTTCAAAGGTAGCGAAAAGAGGTAACCTGAGCATTTTTATCCAAATATCCACTTTCTTCCTTTCTTCTTTTTTTTTTTTTTAGAGAATATTGTAAAAAGATAAAAGAGAATCAGTCCTCATGATTTCAGCGTGGTGAGTACATAAGAACTTAGTGAACTCACCTATTTGTTGGTCAAGTCAAACAAGTGCTATAAGTCAAAACACAGTAGGGCACTACTATATACTAATTGACAGATTAGTGACTTCATGAATCAAATAATTGAAATCCTCATTTAGATATTTCATAATCCTTAGTTGAGAAGTTACAAGAATTGATTTCATTCAAATTAGCAGCAATTTTAAGATTCATCTATTAACATTCAATGGAATCTTTAATAATGGATTTAACCTAATCGGCTTTCCACCAATGACTGATACTGAAGTGCAGTAAAACACCTTCAATAAGTATCTAAAGCATGTTTTTGTGAAAGACCAGGAGCAGCAACACAAATATTAGTCTGGCCATTGATATAGGAGTTTCTGGAGAGTAATAACCAAGTTTAATAAAAATGTATATCAGTAGTTAACATGTATAGTACAGCAAGTAATATCTGAATCAATTTGGCTCTGACATAGGCTATTTTAAAACCAGGTCTTCTCATTTGATGCTTGTTCAATTGTACCCAGTCCAACTATTGTAATTTAACATTGATAGGCTAATTGCAATAAAGCACACGCCAACTTAACCAAAAAAACTGAAGTTATAACCAAGATTCAAAAAGTTGTAACCATATGTATCATTTCATGAAGAAATAATTTACATTACAAAATGTTAGCATTATGCAGAGCCCCTGATATGGACAGAGGAAAAACAAACCATCTATAGGACAATATTCCCCGTGAGCATAGCCTTATAGCGAGTTGGCAAGTTTTTCTTTTTCAGAAATGTAACTTCTATCTTGTAGTGATCATTAAGACAAAAATTATTGAGATCATTTTTGTACTTATATATATATATATATATATATATATCAAAACTTGTGAGAATGCAAACACTCAATTTTCTCTTTTCATCTTATAATAATTATCGTTTTAGTAAGAACAAAAGATTTCCCCCTCTTCCCCAAATCTAAGATAAAACTGCAGCTTTCAATTCCCGGTTTCCAGTGCCCCTCCTAACCCCACCAAAAGTGATGCAATTCCTTAGAACCCTTAACCATATGGATCATATCAACAACAAGAAACAATATTAAACCTTCTAAAAATCAAATTTCCAGAAATGCAAGGTTTTACTGCTACCACAAAATGCAAGAATGCTATCATCAGTTCAACTAAATTGAAAGAGAGGAGGAATATCCATTGCTGATTCGCTTATAAATCAGAAATCCACCGAGAATGCCGCACGGAAAACCACAATCCCCCAACCCTCAAAACCTAATTACTCAGTCAATTATTATTATTATTATCCAAAAACGCATTAATCAAGAATCAATATTTAAAACAAGCACACACGCAAGGGGGTGTTGTCGCACCTCAAGCTCGGCAGATTTCATCGCGATGGGAATGCAGACCAGAAAGATGCCAAACATGGCGAAAGCGGTGTTGCGCTTCCAGTGCACGGGGCGGCAGTTGGGCCCACCCGTGAAGCTCCACACTTTGCTCCTAAAATCTCCGCCGTGGGCCCCATCTCCGTGGTGGTGATCAGCTCCTCCGCCCATCTTCTCTAGAATTTCTGCTCCTTCTCTTAACGGCGACTGCAAAATTTTGCGATCCAAATATGCAACTATAGGAAGCGATCGCTTCTGTACAATAATCTGATGCGATTTTAGAGTTGGGTTGAATTTTTTGAAGCCATTATTGGGCTTAGTTTAATAATATCTGGGCTTCCTTATTGGGTTTTGGATGTGGTACGGTACCGTGTGGAAAGGGCCCGACTAATTCAAATTTGTGAGATACACCTATGTATATTAGTATTACATATTTATTTTACCTATTTTTATATATAAATAAATTAAATTAAATATACATTAATTTTAATACATTCATAAAAATATAATTGTTAAATACATATTTATCTTAATTTGCTGTCGTCTTCCATCAATTCATTAGTCAACGTTACAAAATGAAGAAAAAAAGAATATTGGTAGAGACTGTAAAATTATTGTAGAAATTTAGAGATTGATCTGCAGGGCTTGGATAAATTGTTACACAGTTGGGAAATGAGGAAAGAGGAGAAATTGGAGTTGATGTGTTGAAATGAGTATATTAAAATAATTTTTTTAATTAAAAAATAATAAAATAGATGTATCCTATAATATTGGAGGGGTATATAGTCAGAACCGTGTGGAAATCATATTGGGTATTTTGGGTTTGGTGCCCAAAAATTGGTGAAAAAAAGTTAATGTCCCGAAATTGATCATAAAAATCGGGTGCATAACTAGTACATGTTTTCAACAACTACTAAACAATAAGAAATACTTAGGGGCGCTTAGTATGAAAATTCTTCAATGATAATGGGAATAAAGATATACACATAGTAATTATTGTATGTAATGAGAACAAATGAGGTACATAGTATTATTTTTCCTTTTAAATAAGGTAATTATCAACCTCATTTGATTACCTTCATCTCATCTTATAATCATCCTCTTCAATCAATCCAACATACCACAACCAATAACATTCTTTTTTGTCAACTTTTTTCAAAATTGGAGCACAACATTAATGATATAAAAACCATGAACACAAACTTCATTCAACATATGTAAGGGTAAAGGAGGAAAATGAAATTTCATTCTCATTACCATTGAAAAATTTGAAACAAACGCCCCCTTACTTAAAAAAAAAATTGTCTCTTACCAACTTAAAAAGTGCTTATATACTTTTACTTAGAAGTTGAAAACAACCCTTAGACCATCTCCAGTCATTATAAAATTCACAATATATAGGGAGCAATTGCATTCCTAGGTAGGATAACGACGATAAAGAGAAAAAGAATTATTTGTTTCAAAGGATAAAATTATCTATTCCGCTAAAATATGCATCGATAGATTGCATTATTTGTAATTTTAATTTTTAAAATAGTATGTATTTGATATTTATAATTGTCTTCTTAGATCTTAATTATATTTTTTTAAAGATTAAATAGGATAAAAATACTTAAATTTTAAAATTTACTAATTTTCAACTAACAACTACAATTTCCATGCATTACTACAATAATTTGATTGATTGTGAAAGATAATATGGTCATGATACATTGAAAATGGATGGTATTTTTGAACAATTTGCAATTGAGATTAAAGTAGTCCCACCAATTTATTAGGATGAATTAGTCCCATGACAGAGAAATTACGAGAGATTTGAGTCGCAGGCTAATAGTTTTTTGATGCAGGCAAAGGAATTTACTGTTAAAATAAGTTGGGAAATTCGACCAAATTGGACCGATAAAAGGCTGAGATAAACAGTGATTACCAACGGTCTGACTTTTAATTTGGGCCAGCAACTTACATATCAAAACCTCAGATTATTGATTTGTGTAAAATTTTCAAAAAATTTGCTACTATCTCCGTCCCACAAAAATTTGCATACTTTCCTTTTTAGTTTGTCCCACAAATATTCGCACACTTTCAAAATGAAAATATTTATTTAAATCTCCATATTTAGATCTTTACCTCACAATTTTCATCATACACATTTTACTAATTAGTATATTTTTTCTTAAAGCCGTGTCCCCAAAAATATCACAAATTTATAGTATTTATTTTTAGGAGTAGAGTATTTCCTATATAGGCTAGTCCTAAATCCTAATAACCTGGCCCCATATCAAATGGCTGTTTAGGGTCTCTCAATGACATGCTAAACTGGGCCTTAACATATCCGTTGGAGTGCCCGAATCTGCAAACCGGCATTTCAAATATATAAAAAAGAAAAATCAAGAGAGCGTTGCTCGGCTACTTCAGCGAAGAAATTGGAATCGGGACTGCTACTGTTTCCTCAGATGCACAATTTTTGTCGTTTCGATTGCAAGAAACTTGAGACGCTGCACGCCGTGTTGGTAGCCCTTGGTTGAAAAGAAGATGGGAGTGAAGAATCTTTGGGATATCCTGGAATCTTGCAAGAAAACACTTCCTCTTCATCATCTCCAGTAAGTTGAAGCCCAGTGTGTTGGTACATTTCTTTATAGATTGTACGAATTTAAATTTGGTTGGGTTGATTGTTGAGTAGGAACAATAGGGTTTGTGTGGATTTATCATGTTGGATGGTTCAGTTTCACAATGTGAATAAATCCCACTGCCCATTGAAAGACAAGCTTTATTTGAAGAGTCTCTTCCACCGTCTCAGAGCCCTCATTGCTTTGAATTGCAGCCTTATCTTCGTTACTGGTAGGATATTCCCTTTCTTTTATGTAATTGTTTCTGTTTTTAATCCATTTTATGCACATTTACGAGAAAGACTGAGAGGCAGGGTGATTGTGCTGATTAATGTTGATAAAGGAGTGTGCAAGTGCCTGCTCGATTATGTGCTCTATGTATGCCTTGTGTAATTTGCTAGTAATTGCATTAAATTTTATCATTTGCTAATTACAAAAATTTATTGAGGTTGTATCATGACACATCAAAGGCTTTCCAAAGTGAGTGGAAGAAGTAAAACATATTCAACAAGAAAAATTGTCTTCACCTGGGGCACATGTTAATTTTTTATTTTTTTTTAATCATTGACCATTTTGGCAGATTGTTATGGAAGAAAGTACTTTATTCGTCAGATTGGCAAACACAATGAGGATGAAATATGCTTGCTTGTTTTATTTGAAAAGGTCATGAAATCTATGTTAATATAATTTTCTTTTAACTAGTAGGGTTATACCAGGGTGTGTGAATATTTATGTACTTTTAATATTTGAGAAATATTCGCATGATGCCATTGGAAAATACATTGTGATTTTGAGAATAGAAAGAAAAATCCTAGAAAATGAGAACATAAATAGCGTAGACTTTCCATCTGTTCTGCATGTTTGAAAATGCCAGATATTGTATAGCCTCAGGAATGTAGTTTCTATTTCTTGCAGCATAAAATTAGCTGAGCATTCCAATCTTCACTATCCAATATCATATTAAAGCTGAATCTTAATTTGTGGATTCTCTTTTTATTGAATATGAAGGTCTTTTTTTTTGGAGTTGTGTGCTCATAGGATATTAATTTATGATGTGTTTCTTATTTAGGTGCACATTCTCAGTGACTTACAAAAGCTTTGTGTTTGTTGTCTAGATGGCTCAATTCCTGCTATCAAATTATCTACATATAGGCGTCGCTTAAATGCTGGAGATGATGTAAGATTTTGACTCTACCAAACTCTAATTGTACCTCATACTAACTTATGCTGAATGTTGCAGGTCATTTTAGATGCTAGGAATTCTCGTGGTTTATCATCATTGAAAAGAAATATGGGATCTGAATTTTCTTGCATGATAAAGGAAGCTAAGATTCTGGGCGGGGCCCTTGGTATTCCTTGCTTAGATGGGTAAATAACTTAACTATGCTCAACATATCCCAAAACTCGTGCATTGGATTACATTAAAAAATCTATGTTTGTAGATCAAATGAACCAAGATCGCTGGTTTCAATTGAATATTGCCTATAAACTTTCGAAACAACAAATTACTACTATAGTCCTTGTAATTTGATGATCTGTTAAACTTGCATTTTGCCATGACATCGTATTTGCATATATTTCAATTCAGAATGGAGACTAAACACAATGGATGACCATCTTTATGAATCTAACTTGTGTAATTGTCCCTTATGGAAACATATGCAGGATCGAGGAGGCTGAAGCTCAATGTGCATTGCTAAACTCGGAATCGTTATGTGTATGTGGTGATCTTATACTTTAAAATTGGTTTTCTGTTGCATGCCCCTGAAAGATATTCTTACTGTGTTTGTAACTCTTTACTCATTTGACTTCTTACTTTGGCTAGAACACTAATTTCTGTTTTTGGAATGATTATGATCATCAGGATGGGTGTTTCACATCAGATTCTGATGCTTTTCTGTTTGGTGCTAGAACAGTTTATAGGGATATTTGTCTTGGTGAGTTGTACAAGTCGTTTTCATTTTAGTCACCCAGTTACTATATACTCACATTCTGGTTCTTTTTTTTTTCCCCATTTTTTCCGCAATGTATAGAAGGTGGCTATGTTGTCTGCTATGAAATGGAGGACATTGAGAGAAAACTTGGGTTTGGAAGGAATTCCTTGGTAATTTTTTTAATTTACATGTTTTAACAAGTTGTATTACGAAGAGGATATTAGTATATATTTTTTTATTCATGATTCTTGGAATTATCTTCAGATTTCTCTTGCTATTATTCTTGGGAGTGATTATACCCAAGGAATTCGTGGTTTTGGGCCAGTAAGATGAATATTTTCTTCTTACAACTTTGGTTAATTGGTTTTTGGTCCACTTTGATCTGAAAGCAAACTAGCTTTAACATTTCTTTTCTTGGACGTAGGAATCAGCTTGTCAAATTGTGAAATCTATAGGTGACTCATCAGTTCTTCAGCGTTTTGCATCAGAGGGGATGTCAGTTGTAAAGAAGCAAAAAAGCTCAAAAAAGAAAGGCCAAAGTGTCACATGTGGATTTAAAGAGAACTGTGATGATAATAAGAAGATTCTTAATGGTAAGTCACTGGAGACCGGTCTTTGATTTTTCCTTTCATCGCCTTATCTTTGACATTTTGTATTATAGGAATTAAATGTGATTTACCATTGGACAATCAATTCCTGCCAGTCATTAATGCATACATTAAGCCAAAGTGCCACTCAGCAGACTCAGATACGGTGCACAGGTATAAATCCCACCTCAGACAACTGTCTTCACTGGCTGCATATTGCTATGTAAATTTTAAATATAACAGTTTGATATGATGTACTGCCTCCGTCCCACAAAGATGGCAAAGTATTATGTACACCTTGTGCATTGTACACCACTAGTAATATTGCTCGTAAAAAACTAATATTATTGTTCTAAGAACTAATTCTATTGGCTAGTGGGGTATGCACAAGGTGTACTTTAACCTTCTTTTTTCATATCCATTTTTGCCCCTATTTAATGTATCTTGCTTGTTTCCAAATCAATGTATAGGTACTAATAATTGTTTAGGGTAATGAGTAGACATAGCAAAATGGAAAACAAAGCAAAAATTCAATATTCTAACTGTAATAACTTTAATTTGTTTCTTAATCCATGTTAAAATAACTATAGGTCTATCATTGTGGAAATGGAGTTGCTTCCTTCTGATTTTGGAACAATTAAAACCGTTATCTTCACTATTTATACAGGGTTCTTGCTCTCAGTCCAGTCAATTGCAGCCAACTGCATCAGATTTGTGCTCAATTTTTCGACTGGTCACCTGAAAAGACAGGTTAAATTTTTAACATAATGCAATAAAAATTCTCTAAACTATTAACTTTTGTTTCGATAGGTCCATAAATTAATTTTAGTTTTAATAGTTCTTTGTGTATCGAAATTTTATTTTATGAGCTCCCTTGGGATGATAGTTGATAGTTCAGTTCATCTTAATAATAATGAATAAAATATTTTTCGCAGGTCAATTTAAGTACCCAATACCTGAAAGAGGTTAATTACACAAAACACATCTGAAATTAATAAAATTAACTTTTATACTATATAATGGGACCATTAAGATAAATTGAAAAATCCTGTCATTTTTTGTCTTGAGGGGAGCTCATGAAATAAATTTTGATGCTTGAAGTGCTTTTTGAAATAAAAAATAGTTTAAGGATCTACCAAAATAAAATTTGATTAGTTTAGGTATCTGTTGAAGTGTTGATGCATTACCTAATTTTTTTGTCATGTGTATTGCCATGACATATTAAAATATATGAAACATGTGCATGTTATATGTGCATCTTACAATAATGTATAAAATGGTGAAATGTATTCAAACGTTTTAGTTCTTAGGACTTGGTTTTGTTTGAGATAAAAAACATCACTATTAAAATGGGAAAATGTCATGCTGAGAACCTTTCATGATGTCCTTCTCCATTGCTGAAAATTGTATGTATTATTGGCTTAGATGAGTACATCCTTCCGAAGATTGCGGAAAGAAAGTTGAGGCAGTTTGCTAATCTTCGTTCCACTTCATCAGAATTAGGGGTTTGTTTGCCAATTCATGAGGTATGAGATACCATTCTCGTTAGTATAAAGTAGTATAGCTGTACACATTTGTAAGCTTTTTAAAATCCAATGTGGATTACAAGTAGAATAGCACCAAGACTCCTCTGTTCGGCAGAGTTAGATGTTAACTCTAGTTAAAACTTAAGAACATGGAATGGATCTTTGCAGTATCTTGCTCAATGGCAAGATGGAGGATAGATTCAAAGATCTGAGTTATTATTATTAGCTTAAGGTCATGAGTGTAATAAACCATGTCTTTCTTCTTTTATTCAACATATTGGTGCATCTTATTCCAAATAATTATTCCTGTTCAGAGATAGTGAAAATGTGATATAGCATCTGATACGATTTTCTATATGCCTGTTTTCTACATAAATGGAAAGATCTGTTGGTAGTATTTCTATGGTTATGCACTGCTCAGCGATGCAGTACTGATGTAGGCTCCACCTTTTTCAAAGGGTTTCTTCTTCCTGTGTTTGCTTTTCTATTAACTCCACAAAAGTCCTAGTGAAACAACTATGGATGGACAACAGTATCGAATAATTTTCTAAATTGACTACGTTTTCTTGTTTAGTTTTTGAAAACTGCTCTACCTACAGTGTTAGAAGTACCTGGCCAGATGTTTCTTAAATTGAAAAAATAAATGAATCGAACAATGTTATAAAAAAATGTAAAAGGAGAGGTGGGGCACGATCAAAGTTGTGAAAGTTGTTATTGCACTTGTGTGTGACATAATTTCATCAGTGTCAATAAATATGTTATACAATCTGCATATAAAGTATTAGCTTCAACTTTGTGCATAAAAAAGAGAGTGAATAAAAATTTTGATTTTGAGTGCAGATGCCAGTAAAGTGTCCTGTATCTAGCATTGTGAAGCAAAGAAAAGTGCAAGGGAGGGACTACTTCGAGGTTTCTTGGGATGACATGCTTATATCATCGACTGTACCAGCTGATCTCGTGGAGAGGTATGTGTGATGTTAATAGTTAGGAACCTCTTATGTGAACAATTCTCAAAGAGTTCCCCTCTATAGATATAGTTTGATTACAGAAGTGAACTCGAGAACGAAATATTCAGCTGCAGAAGTCTATATCTACATACACACTCCCATATAAAACCTGTCTGTCATTATTCTTCTTCGATTCTATGCACAACTGATATCCCCTCTCCATAACAAGTATGTTGTGCAGCAACTATTAAACATATCTTGAGCCACTTTGCGTATATTTAGATGTCGATATTGCATAACTCATTGATTAGAGAAGACTTGGACGAAGCAAATAGTTTTAGTTTCTGTTCTCCTGTTTGAAACACGCAAATTGTGTGTTGTGTGGTAGTGCTTGTCCGGAAAAGATTGTGGAGTTCCATGAAAGAAAAGCTCAGAAAAAGAAAGGATGCAGAAAGAAGAAAGCAGATATCAAAGAAATTGATCGAAAACTCCAGGAGCTGGTTCTTGACATTGAAAAGGAGAGCAGTGGTGTTAGTTTACGACGACTGGAGCAAGAATACAACGGCAATGCTGGAACTGCACCTTCTGCTTCCTGTACTACTACTTCTAAGCAATTGGAAACAGAAATTATCGATCTTCTCAGTCCTCTACCTCCACCACCACCACCATTCGAACATCAGGTTTCGAGACAAATTGATGTGATTGAATTGAGTGACAGTGAGGCTTCGCCTCAACATGCGATAAAAGCAAGGGAGCTAAGATTATTCATCGCTAACATCATAGATTGAAGGAATCCATCATGTTTTTACAGATTGTAACATACCTACATTTTCTTATGTATTTTATGGATTCATCATGTTCACTACTAACGTATGTAATGAGAATTATTACAGGCTACCTTATTTGTTAAATATCGCGTGCTTGCTAATGACTGATTGAGAAGAAGTCACATAATTATCTAGCATTTGTGGAATTATCATATACTTATCTCACTGCCAGACATTTTCATTGAGATGGTTAAAATTTTCAGTTAATCTGAAAAAAAATATATTAATAAATGACGAAATTGGTAAATGCAAGCGAGTGGATTCAATGGCTCTCTAAATTTGAGTAACATTTGTGTGCTCTAATTATCGTGTACACAATAAATACTGTTTAATAAAAATAACTAATTCAACTTTATAAAACAACTAAAATCATTAAAAAATACACTAAAATTCTGCGGTGTAACTAGTGCATACAAATACTAAAACCAAAAAAAAGTGATTAACCGCAATACAAAGAAAATGAGGGAAAAAAAAAACACATTTTGTGCGCATCTCAAATTTAGATAGAGCCTCAAAGTGGCTGTTTCATAAGGAAGGGAAGTAAGTAGAGTTTTTAGCAGTCTCTGGCATCCGATCGTGGGTTGCATTCAACAGTATACCACCAAAGAACGACTTCATCTGTGAACCTCTGTAATTCGGATCACCTGGAAATTGAGATGATACCGAATCGGGTAATGAAGTTTGGATCTGGGTCGAAAAACCTTGACCCGAAGATGATAAGTAGCTGGGCAACCCCAGATCGGTCTGACTTCTTGCAACACCGATGTTGTTATGCCCAGAGGAAAGAGCAAAACTCGAGCTGTCGTTGTTCAGAGTGGAGTATTGAGCATTGGAAAACATTGTTCCATATTCACAAGATTGACCTACGATATTAAATGGAGGGGGCGGAACATGGGCAGGATGTAAGGGAGCCACCATTTGTCTTTGCCCAGCTACTCTCACAGCCAACATTTTGCTGCCCATTTTGTACCCATTCATATATTTTATTGCTGCACCGGCATCTTCAGGACTTTCAAACTTAACAAACCCGTAGCCTTTGCTTACACCACTAGTTTGATCTTTGATAACTACGGTATTCATGATTTTTCCATAGGGCACAAACAGCTCCTTTAACCGTTTATCATCAATTGCCTGGGGTAAATAGCCCACGTATAGATTAGCGTAATCCACCTCCTTTTTCGATTTGTCTTTGGATATGTCAAAACAATCCGCCTTGAACGTGGACCCTTCAAGAGGGCAAGCATATTTTCTGTGCCCTTGCTCTTTGCACAAATCACAGATGTTATCTTTATATGTTCCTCTCAATTTAGCAAGTTCCACTAATTGAGCTCTTTTGTGATCATTATTTAAATCAGCCACAGGAACAAGCAATTTTTTTATCATCATCTCAGCAGCATTCATCGATTCTCTGTTACAAGCTTCAATCAGGACATGCAAGTCTTCATCTTCTGATTTAGAGTCTCCGGAGCCTTTACCTCTTAAAAGAATCTTTGCCCCAGTTTCCTTTTCCATTTTCTTTTGAGTATTTCCCTTGGGTCCAAGAATGAGACCCACAAAATTATATGATGGATACTCTTTCACCGGAATAAAAACTTTCGTGACAAGCTTTGTGGGAGGTTGAAAACTCAGGCTACTCTGTGCTAAACTAGATAAGATATGATTCTTCTTAATAATGAGCTTATGCCTTTCTCCTGTAGGCCCCTCATCATGAATCTCCGAACTCTGCAGCTTCTTGTTTATCTTCGTTAATTTGTCTCTCAACTCTATGGTCTTCGGGTCCCTTAGAAGCTCTGATGGATCAATGAAGCCAGATAGATCAGTCAAACTGCTCTGAGAATTGTTGTTATCCCACCTGGTTTTTCGTCTTTTATTATTTCCATCAGTTTCAGGAGTTTTCCCTTCCCTCTCGAGATCCCATCGACTCTTCCTGCATCTTCCAGAACTTTCTTCAGCCACATTGCTCCCTCTTTTTTCTTCCTGATTTTCATTTCCCATACCCTTGCTATTTATGCAACCACTCGTTGCAGATGAAAGGTGAGAACCTTCCACTGCTAAGCCCTCTTCACCAGATTCCTCATTTATTTCCTCTTCCGGATCTTCTTCAAACTCCTCAACTATTTCCTCTTCTAGATCTTCTTCATTCTCCCCATCAATTTCCTCTTCCGGATCTTCTTCCTTTTCCCCATCTATATCCTCTTCTGGATCTTCATTTTCCCCATCTATTTCCTCTTCTGGATCTTCTTCATATTCCACGTCAATTTCCTTATCCTCACGCTCTTCTCCAAACTCCTCAACTATTTCCTCTTCTGATTCCTCAGGCTCTTCATCAGATTCCTCATAGATTTCCTCTTCTGGATCTTCTCCAGGTTCCTCTTCTGTCATGATGTCTTCTGGATTCACACTGGATGCCTTCTGTGCTTCACTTGTTTGATTCCCTTGATTTAACAACTACGACCTTTCTCTTATTTGGCACTGAAACATGACCAGCTTCAATCCCCAGAATCCTACCTCCATTTTATCTTAACTCATGGACCTATCAGAGGATTCCACATAAATTTAGACAAACAAAGTAAAAAAGACAAATCCAGCTTTTAGGTTCCCAGTTATAACTACTCAACCATATTATGATGATTTATCAATATGATACATCAACTAGAAACTACACTGCATCAACCAGGTTTTAATGCTTTAATTTTAACTCAAATTGCACCCTATAAACCAACTACTTGAATTAGCAGATAGAAGAACACCCAGAGATCAACATTAACTCGCAAACAACAGCAGCTGTGATGCCATGCAGTTCGTCAACAACAATATCATATCAATCTCTATGTTATTCCCAAACAATAAAATAGTGTTCATGTCTTTCATTATTAATCTCAAGATGGACTAAAATCCCTTCAAATACAAGATACAATTTCTGCTAAAAAGAAACCCTAAATCAACAGACCCCCATTCCCAAACATTACGGCCATCAAAAAAATCGAAACAAAATATTTCGATTAGCAAACAAATTCACATTTGCTGAGAACTGCCGAGAGATAAATGAAAGTAATGATAGAGAATGGTTGACGATTCCTGAATCATTGGTTGTGATCACAAAACAATTGATCGGCCCTTTTGAGTTAATGACAAATTCATCACCCTCAAATGCAATTTCAGAGTCAAGTTAAAAACAATTTCTACAATTCGAATGAAGTGAAGAAGTGCCAAAACAAACCTGCTTGAGGAAACGCCTAAACGAGCCGCTCCAATTGTGATTCGCGGTAGGTAGATGCGCATATTTTTCAATTGCCCACTTCAATTTTCGCGTTCCAGTCGATGCTTGTGTATAACATCCATTAATTATTTTATCTGCATTTCATTCTTTTACATTATCAAATACTATCTTCAATCTACGAACATTTTACACTTTAGAAGGTGATATATTCTTATAAATATATTTTCTTTTAACTCCGATCCATAACATATTATGGAAATTTTTTAGCATACAATTTTAAAAATATATAATAAATATACTTTTATGAAAATTATACATATTTTTTAATAATAGAGTTTAATAAATAATTTTCACTTTAAGTATGTAAATTTTTATGGGATTATTAAACATAAAATAAAAAAGTATGTAATATCTTCTTAAATGAAGGGAGTGTAATTTTGTGAATATGAATATTCAGGAGCGGATCTAGAATTTAATAGTGGGATTGTCTGAAAAACAAATGGTTTGACACTTTAAGATTTATATATAACAAAATATTTTGATGTTTTCTTTAAGTACCTATTTAGTTAAGCTTATTAATATTTTATAAGATCTACCATTTTATAAGTTGTTTTAATAGTTTATTATGCTTATGAATCGATAAAGTATTTGACTAATTAAACATATAAGATTTTTGATAATTTATAATAAATATTTTTAAAGTTTAATTTTAGCATAAAGTAATTATTCTTAAAAAAATTTATGTTGATATAGAAGAGAAGATTTATTTATAGCTCATAAGTTATGATTGAAATTTAATAAGCTATTAAATATCTTATGTTACCAAATATTTTTTTAAATGATGTTTTATAAATATTTCGAGGGACTTATAAGCTGCTAAAACAACTTTTAAATTGTTTTTAAAAAAAAAAACTTATAAGCTCAATTAAATAGGTTCTAAATTGCGTCCTGTGTAACTTCAAAATATAAAATGCATTAATAATTAAATTTTTTTTATATCTTTAACAAATATCTCTCTCAACATGAAGCATACGACAATCTTCAAATAAATCATCCAATTTATTTTCAAAATCGCATCCTCAACCTAACTTTCTTGTACACAAATGACAATATACTAATTAAATTATTAACTCAAATAATTTGAAATGAATTGAATTATTTAATACTTTAGTTGAATTACTTAGTTTGATGAAGATTTTTCCTCTAAATTTTATACTTAAATTTTTTGCGAAAAATAATATGAAAAATTTTGGGAGTTGGGACCACAACGTAAAAAAATATACTTGTGAAGTGTCCTATTAAAATGATTTGAAATTGTAAATTATGTATTTGGACTTTCCTTAGCTTTTGCAAATAATTTGGACTAGGCTCTATGTTATTTAAATATATAGGTATAAATATATGTAGGAAAAATGTTTGAGCTTGTACTAGGTTTTAGCCCAGTGCAGCCCCTAGTAGATAGTGGAAATAGTCAAATATGGCCTAATAACCCAACTTTATTTCATAAATGGCCTTTGACCAAATTTAAATATTTATTTAATAAAATTAATTAAAAAAAATCTTACAAAGTTGCATATGTGTTTCATTCTCTCCCCCTCAATTTCTACTTCTCTTCATCTCTTAACAGATTTCTTCAATTACAAAGCCCCAAATCTGAAGAATCCTAATTTAAACGAAAAAAAATTCTTGTTAAATGCCATTATGTTTCTTCATAATACCGTTCTTCTCAAATTTGATTTATTCCATATATTGAGATAGAGAACAAGACAATAAGTGAGCATTCTCTTTACTCTGGACACAAGCGTTGGTGGACTCGGTGAGTGGATTGAAATTTTTGTGAACTCTTGTTGGTTTTAGAATTTGATGTAGTGGAATTAGTTTAGTGAATTGAGCTTTTCGCTTACTTATTAATTTGTAGATGCATGTTCACATTAGCAGAAGGAGTTGTGTGTGGCGAGATTTATAATTTGTATTATCATGGTTTACCAAGTTTTGGAAAATGGGGCTGCGCACAAGGTGTTCGACACAATGTCTGATAGACCGAATGAAGTTATTATTACACATTACATGGATTTCGCAGGACGATGACAAGTAAAGAACAATACTTATTTTGTGGCTTTACATTAGCATTGCAGGTATACACTCAAATTTATACATTAAATAGTTTTAAAATTTATTTTAATAATTATGAACAACTTCATTTATTTATTTTATTTGTAAGGTTTGGGCTTTTGAGTGTATACCTGGCATCATAGAATCCTCTGGCGCATCAAAGACAGTGGGTAAAATTTCAAGAATGTGTTATTGGAAATCAGTACTCACACATAATTATATTCAAGTGAAAGATACCTTAGAAAATGCAAAGGTAAAAGACACCATAAAAGACAACAATTTTAGTGTGATTTGCGATCTAGATGCAATTTGATGAGTTGAATATATGTATAATTTGCTCTTCATAGATTACATTTGTACTGAAATATGTAAAATTATTGTTATGGTCATTTAAATTTAGTATTATGTTCCAATGTTTATAAGTAGAGTGGATAACTTATATATAATATTGAAATGGTTTAGAATCTATGTTGTTTAAATTAAATTGTTATGTTGTTCAATAGTTAGTTTTTCATTGATTTACAACTAAGTTGTTTAAAAATGAATTGATCAACAACAGGGTTATTAAATAATTGGATTAGTTTTTTTTATTAAGGTTGTTCGTATAAGAATTCAATCAATAAGTAGTTATATTTTTTCTACTGATAAATCATAAGGAAAATTTATTTTCATTGATATACGTGGGAGTTGTTTATAATTGAGTTGTTCAACAACAGAGTTGTTCAATAACCAAGTTAATTTTTTATTACAGTTGTTCATATAAGAGTTTAATCAATAAGTAATTAATTTCTTTTAGTGACAAAATATCAATTTGACTTTTAAAGTTTAAAAATCGTAAGAAATTTTTATTTTCATTGATATACAAATGAGTTGTTTAAAATGGAGATGTTCAACAACAGGGTTGCTCAACCGAGTTAATTTTTTTTTATAAATTGTTCATATAAGAGTTCAATCAATAAGTAGTTAATTTTTTTTAATGAAAAAAAATATAAATTTGGACCTTTAAAGCTAAAAAATCATAAGAAAATTTTATTTTCATTAATATACATGAGAGTTGTTCAACAACAGAGTTGTTCAATAATAAAGTTAATTTTTTTTATTATAGTTGTAATATAATAGTTCAATAAATAAGTAATTAATTTTTTTAGTGACAAAATATCATTTTGACTTTTAAAGCTGAAAAATCATAAGAAAAATTTAATTTTATTGATATACATAAGAGTTGTTTAAAATTAGTTGTTCAACAAAAGATTTAATCAATAACCGAGTTAATTTTTTTTATTAAGATTGTTCATATAACCAGGTGGGCTAGCTCACCTGGCCACCGGACTCCTCACTTGAGTGAGTGACCCAGGTTCGATTCCCTCTGGGAACGAATTGGAGATGGGAGATATAAGGTTGGCTAGGAGTTTATTGAGTGTTTGGGGACTGGGTAAGTGTAACTAACTTCTAACTACTAACAACTAACATTTACCAATAAAAAAAAAAATTTGTTCATATAAAATTTCAATCAATAAGTAATAACTTTTTCAGTGACAAAATATTAATTTTGACCTTTAAAGCTAAAAAATCATTAAAAAAATTATTTTCATTGATATACATGAGAGTTGTTTAAAATTGAGTTGTTCAATAACTAAGTTAATTTTTTTTATAGTTGTTAATATAATAGTTCAATATATAAGTAATTAATTTTTTTAGTGACAAAATATCAAATTTGAGTTATAAAATTGAAAAATCATACAGAAAATTTATTTTCATTGATATACATAAGAGTTGTTTAAAAATTAGTTGTTCAACAACAGGTTTGTTCAATAACCGAGTTAATTTTTTTTATTAAGATTGTTCATATAAAAGTTCAATCAATAAGTAATAACTTTTTTAGTGACAAAATAATAATTGACTTGTGAAAATTTATTTCATTAGAGCAGGTATTATGTGAGTAATACTTACGGTAATTTGATTGTTTAAGTGTCTGATGTAATAATGTGATTAAGTTTGTTCACATAATTGTTCAAATTAATAAGTAATTACTTATTTTTTATGAAAATATTAATTTTGAGTTTTTAGCCTTAAAAAATTAAAAGAAAAATTTATTTTCTAGCGTGATACAATCGAGTTGTTCATATTTGATTGTTGAACTGTGCAATATTTGGTTGTTTATCACAACTAGTATTGAGAATACGTTTGTTCAAAACAATAAATAATTATTAATTTTTTTTTGGAAAGGAATAATTATTAATTTTCAATTGATTAAACATTCGTTTTGATTTTTTATTTCTCAAAAGAATTATGAAAAAATAAATACTAAATTGAACATTTTTTTTAAAATTATTTAAATAAGTTAAATATTCTCATATAATAAAATATTACCCATATGTTTAACATCGTAATGCAAATATCTAATTGTTCAAATTCAATATATTGAGTCTACAATATTGCATCAACTTAATATTTGTCTACCCACCATCGGTAATGGATCTCGACATATTATTCGGCTGTGCCCTGTCTGTCCACACCTGCTGCATTTTTTATTTTAAAAATTCTAAACTACTCACACTAATGAACAACTAAATAATTTACATTAATGAATAATTATAATAATTAAATAATATACACTAATGAATAAGAATAACTAAACAACTACATAATTTAAACAACTGAACAACTAAATAAATAACTTAAACAATTGAACAACTAAATAAAATTATTTATCTGAATAACTAAAATAATTAAATAATTTAAACAACTGAACCAAATATGTAAATTTAATAATTTCAACAAAGTAAACAAATGAACAACTTAAATAACTGAATAATTTAAACAACTGAATAAATTAAATAATTGAACAACTAAACAACTAAATAATTTAAACAACTTAAATTATTGAACAACTCAATAATTTAAACAACTGAACAACTATATAGATTTAAAAACTTAAACAACTGGACAACCGAACATTTTGAACAACTGAACAACTTAATAAATATATAAAATATTATACTTTTATATTATTTATTTAAAAAAAAAGCTATTTTTGTATATATTAAATAAGTAAGACTATTTTTGAAAAGATAGGGTTTGACTAGGCTATTTTTAATGAACCCCTAGTAGATACGCCCATGTGAAAATTAATCATTTTTTTTCTAAGTAATATATAAATTAGTATTAGACATCCAAATAAAAAAAATAAGTAGTAGAACGAAGTGAGTACAAAATAGAACATCAACTATACACCAAATAATTTTATTGGTTTTCAACAAGGAAATGAGCCAGAAATGTAGTATCTCTAGGACGTCTGTGTTTTTTTTAATGGGAAAAATGATTAAGTGTCTGTTTTAGAATTCTAAAAACAGATTCTAAAATATATTTTTAAAAGTTTACTCTCACAGCTTTTGAAAAAAAAAAATAGAAGTAATTTTATAAAGTTTTAAAACAGACACTAAAAATACCTGGATTTTGGATACATACATAAAACCCCACCTATGTTCTCGGAAAATGAACAATAGTTTATTTTATTATATTATGTATCACATGTAATTATTTATTTTACTTTATTGTATCAAATATCAATGCTATTGTAGTCCATTTTATTGTATCAAATATCAAATTCAATTGTCATTTATTTTATTTGATTCATATGCACATTATTATATCCTATATACAAAATGAATCCATATTAGACCTATTCTAAAATTCGTATCTTTACTCAATTGTTTTCTCAAATATATAATGTATACCCATGTTTTTTACACTTTGCAAATGTCCTTCGATCAAAACCCATTAGTAGATTCAAATTCAAATTCCGATTCTCTCGATTTCAATGAAAGGAATAAATGTGTTGATCAATTGAATCTTCATATTGATCTCATTATCGAGAATACGATCATAAGCTATCTTAATTTGATTGTAGAAGGTTACATTCCTAGAGACATAAAAAGATATTGTGAAAGAGATTGCGAGGTAGATAAATAACAAAATATATTGGAGCTATGAGGTTGTTAGCATATAGGACATAATCAAATCCTTCGATGAATACTTGCGAATGAGTGCAATTGTGATAAAAAAAACAAGTTGTGAAAGAAGAAATTGTAAAAGAGATCACAATCCAACGAATACTTGCGAATGAGTGTAATTGTGATAAGGCAAGTTCTCTTATATTTCGTCGAAGACGTAATTTTCTACTTCGATGATGAGTATCTTAAAAAGCTTACTGAACATGATTTGACCAGAGTTCTCTATGTAGGGGATCATCATGAATTTTCGAATATGATGGTCAATATTGATTGCATGCATTAAAAAAAAAAAAATCCTAATGCATAGACTGAACAATAAGGAGGGGGAAGTGAAAAATCAATAATTATTTTAGAAGCTAATATACCTGACGTGACGTGTGGATATGACATGCTTTCTTTGGAACAAATAATATTAATATACTCCACCAATCTTTAATTTTTAATGTTGTCTTGAAAGATCAAACACTAAATATTAGTTATATCGTGAATGATCACAAAAGTGATAGAACATACTATCTCATTTACGTCGTATACCCTTCCTAAACGACATTTGTCAAGTAAATTACTTCTCCACTTAAAAAACACAAATTATTCGTGCAATACCAAGAATCTGCATGAAAATATGTAGACCAAGCATTTAAAATTCTACAAACTTGTTTCACATTTCTTCAATGTTCATATCTTGTTAGTGTTAATGGCCTAACACTATTGGATTAATAGAATGAAAATCCCTCATAGTTTAGAAATGTTGCGTGAAATTGGGAAATGTAACATGAAAATTGCGTGAGAATTATTTGATTAGTTTCATGTTCATATTTCTTCTTCGCATTGAAAAAAGAAAATACTAGCGGACTAAAATTTACACTCTGATACTTTGGAATTAAATTGTGATACCAAGTATATTCGTACTCCATATTTGCATGACTCCACATGGCGTACAAACAGAGACCTTTAGACCTCAATTAAATACTCAGGCGTTGCTTTTTTCCAAGTTTCATTGTTTAGCATTGCTCTCAACTCTGCAATTTAAAAGCAAAGAAGAGGAACTCAATGAGAATTTGCTAATTCTCAGAAAGAGAGAACTGGGAAACAAAAACAAAAGAACAAGTATAATTAAGTCTCTCCACTTACAAAACATGCATTCAGGTATGTGAATGCCTAAGTTACATTATGCATATACAGAGGCTCTCTGAGCGCTGAGTGAAGTGGGTCAGCGAAGCCCATTTTCGACATTATCTGCAGAAACATAGTGGTTTTAGAGCATGAGAGTGTAAGTATGATCCATCAGTAAAATGCTCTCGACCACCAAGAAATTAAGGAACTCTTCATATTTTCCATTATAAATTGCTTGCATAAACGTACAAGAGAATTTTACCTATTAACCAGCTTATCTGCAAGGCTTTGAATTTGTTTCAAACTGTAGAACCTCTTTCCAATATCTTCTTCTTTATTATTGATGGCAAGATTTAGGTCAAAGAATAAACCTTTGTAAGCTTTCTCAACATCTTCAAGGTTTTCAACTACTGCTCTGTGCAAGCAATCCCAAGTTGCAAGAACATCCTCTTCCGCATTTTCTGAATTATCCGTCAGCAACTTGCTTCTCTTTCTTTTACATACTTCTTTTTCCAATCTAGCAGCCATAGTAACAGCACGTTTAATGCACGACGGAGGCAGCTACAATCAAGCGTATAGAAATGAGTAACTATGAATGAAACTTTACAAACAGAATAACAATAGGAATAATTACGAGAAAAAGCTCCATTTGAAAGTAGCCTACTGGATTGCTGTAGAATAATTTATCAGTTGGTTCAATTTTACCAAGGAAGACATCAAGAAGCACACATATTAGGGTATCACGACTAAGAATTGAATTTTAGCGTGATTTGGGATGTTTCTTGCCAATTTGGTCTATATGAGCGAAAACTGAAGGGCCTAAATATGCGAAATTAAAATTTCATTGCCTAAATTTGTTATCCCATCATTATGATCCTAAAAAAATTCTACCCCACTCAAATCACGTACTCCCTCTATCCCTCATTAAACTTCACATGTAGAAGGACATGTTTTTTAAGAAAATGTAGGTTGACTTTTTGAACCAATGAAGAATATTTTGAAATAAAGTTGGTATGTGAGAGTGTCCTATTTCCATTTATGGGGTGTGAAATTTATTGGGGTTTGTCCTGAAAAGGAAAGTATGGAAGTTATTAGGGAACTGAGATTAGAAAGAGAGCCTGCTCTAACTGAATTAGTCAATAAGGAAGCTTACTTGTGCAAGTTCTGCTACTTTAAATCCAAAACTTCTCACAGAAACACCAGGCACAAGTTTGTAAAGATAGGTTACATCATCATGATCCACCGTATCCATATCCTTCTCTGGTGTCAAATATGAAACGTGGTACGCTCCCACAGAACCCGGGAACTCATTTTTCACACCAACTATTTCAGGATAATGAGTAACGAAGAGAAGCATGGATCTCTTATGCTCCAGAAAATAATGCAAGGTAGCATATGCAATGGCCACTCCATCATGGGTACTTGTGCCTCTACCGAGTTCATCAATTATGACCAAAGAGCGTGATGTGCTACTTTGAAGAATGTGAGACGCTTCACTTAGTTCTTCCAAGAATGTGCTTTTGCCTAGCTGAATACTGTCAGAAGCTCCCATTCGAGTGTATATGCCATCCATAACGTGCAATTTTGCTGATGATGCTGGTACGAAGCAACCAACCTAAAGAAATCGGAAGCGCATTTTAGCATAGTTTTGTACTAGCGAGATTGCCTGGTTCTATCTTCTAAATAACATAAATGAACTTTTATAACTTCAGAAAATGAAAGGAATAAACAAATTCAAGCATGATTAAGATTTGAAGATCTCCAAATTAACTGATTCCAACCACATGTAATGTATAATTTAATCCAAGAAATGTCTAATTTACATCCAATTATAGTTTTTAAGGGCGCAAGGCGCACCAAGACGCAAAAAGGTTCTAGCGCCCGAGGCACAAGGTGCGCTCTTGTCCTTTTTCAATAACCACCATTTTATTATTAATATCACATATTTTGTGCAAATAAAGTTAAGTACCACATAAAAATCATATAATAATACCTTAAAAGACAACTAGTGAACATTAGGACAGAATGTAAACATGAAATAAACATTAAAGTTGTGAATTAGATTCCATAAACACATAAAACACATCAGAGGCAGCAATTAATCAAATTTCTAATCTCATTCTTATCATAAGTAAAAACTACAGGAATAGAGATAAGACTCACAAAGAAAAGAGGGGGGAAGAGAACCTAGTGTAGGGACATAAGTGTTGTTTCTCGGGTTCTTCTTTTTTTATCAAATCTTTTCTTAAACCCTATACCTTGAATTCAACACCACTTTCTTGTCATAATTCATGATTTTTTTTTTCGAGTTACATTTTTGTCAAAATTAGTTTTTTATTTCAAAATTTGTACACAAATCACATTTTGGGTGAACAAGATCTGTAAAGTGGGGCACTCCGAAGTGCGCCTTTGCACTCCTTAAAAACTGTGCCCGACTAAACAAAAAAAAAATGCATAACCTATAGCCTCGAGCGCCTAGTACCTCAGGTGCGCCTTTCAAAACTATGCATCAAAGACTATGGTAAGGGAGTAATGTCTAATGTACAAAACCAGGGTTATGTAATAAGCTGTTGGGCATAGAAATTTTTATATCAAAAGTTTATTTGGTCATGTTT
Organism: Prunella vulgaris; assembly: GCA_026898435.1. Classification (NCBI taxonomy): domain Eukaryota; kingdom Viridiplantae; phylum Streptophyta; class Magnoliopsida; order Lamiales; family Lamiaceae; genus Prunella; species Prunella vulgaris. The sequence goes on from JAPKLY010000171.1 coordinate 496,795, forward strand.
GTTCTCATTTGTCTCCCGCTTTTTCTTCTTCTGTTTTATCTTTTCAATTCCTCCTTTTTTTTTTTTTTTTGGTGGTGGGGGAAAGCAGATCAGTAATATTAGAGTTACCTGATTCATTAGGCAGCTACGCAATTAAGAGTGTCCAGACTTGCCTTTATGCTTTTGATCTCTTCTTTTCTAAAGTTTGATCTGGTTTAACAAATCATCTTGACCAAATCCAAGAAAATATAGAGGAAAATAAATAAAAGGCTCCTGGTCGTGATCCTGATATCTCTCATTATGCAGAATTAGAACTCAACCCCACTTCAAAACATCTTATTAAACAATCTTTTCTCCAGCACCATTGTGTTTATAATATACCTATACCCACTAATCATCCATCTCTTTTCACTAAAGAGTGTTTCAACTTGTAGTGTAAATTTTCTTGGTGTTTTCCTTCCATCGCAAAAATGGTGCATTTTTTATTTTCCAGATTCCTCAGGCATGAGAATCACAAGATACCATAGAAAAATTTCAGAAACTTTAAATCAGTAGGGTGAAAAATATTGGAGAAGTTATAAGTGAAAGAGAAAAAAGACATCTGGAGAACCTTGGTAGGTAGGAAGATAAAAGGAGTGCACAAAGATTGAGCAGAAGGTTAATATACACCTGAGCCATGAGAACTATGAGAGCAACTTGGCGTATATAGCAGCTCTTTCCACCCATGTTTGGTCCAGTGACAATCTGACAGTATTGGCCGTCTGCATGCAAATTGGTATCATTTGGAACAAAATTATCTTGCAAAATATTCTCCATAACCTGGTAGCAATCAACATTAGAAACATTAAACATCAGGATATTAAGCAAGTAATTTTTTAACATCGGAAGCATTGAACACCTAAAGAGCAACTTGTCAAGCTGCTGATTGCTTTTATGCATAAACTTGTAAGAGCCTCAAGTAGAGAAAGAAAGGAGCACAATTATAGCTTTACACCATTATATGATGTTTTAGCACTGGCATTTAATCCCACAAAAATAAGGACTATAACAAAGGGCATGAGCACCACACTTTGTGCTTTGTGTATGCGGAAAAGTTATTGTAGAGTCTTAATCTGTAAAGGCAGTACAAGTATGTGTGGTCTTCAGGAATAAAAGTATGTGCGGTCTTTGGGACTGTTATCTTTTATTTTCTATTTTATTTGGGAGTACAAGTATGCGCGGTCTGTGGGACTGCATCTTTTATTTTCTATTTTATTCTAGAGCAGGGTGAACTTGATGGGTATAAAAGTTAACAGTCAAAAGTATCAGATCCCAGCATTGAGAATGGCAACTGTACGTGTGCAACAATATACAGATGGCCAGCGGGCTAATACGTCCACATATTTCGGAAGGGTGGCGCTATTCACACCCCAACATAGTCAAATTTAGTCAAACATACTATAAAATGCCAAAATCACCCTCAAATAACTTCATATCCTTAAAAAAACCCTGGTGCTTTATGATATTATATCATCCATTTTAAGCTCATTTTTCTTTTATTGTTTTTATCTTTAAAACATATTAAAGTCTACGTTAATTTCTAGATAAAAGAAATTAGAGGAAAAATGCGAGGAAAAAATGAAAGGTATAACAATTACTTCCTCCGCCCCCCAAATTTATTCCCATTTGTGTGGGCACGGGTTTTAAGAAATATGAGATAAAGTAGATAAAGTAAGAACATTGTGGAATAATTGTGGGGTCCACTAGAGAATAAAATAATTATTTGTGAGTGTGATAATAAAATAATATTTTCTAAAAGAGGAATGCGAATACATTTGGGGGATGGAGGGAGTATAAAGCATAAGAGTATTTTTAGAATTTAAAGCCACTTGTAGGGTTTTTTTAACAGTTTTTAGTATGTTTGACAAGTCAGGGTATGTGTAGAGATAATCACGGTGAGAATAGCCAACTTATTCTGGAATTAGGATTATTTGATCCAAAGTGATGGAAGTACCAAGTAAGTTGAAGAGTGCAAAATGTCATAACTCTGAAATTAGCACGATTTATCAAGGCTCCACGGTCAAACCTCCAAAACTGTTTAGTGTACAACTATGAATACAATTGGTACCCACAACTGTAAACTTTATATAATAAAATAGAATGCAAGCAGCTTTAAAGAAAAGTAGAAAACTATCAATTAAGATATGGATTACGTACTGGATGGCGGCCACAACTTATATATATCTGAACAGGCTCATCATCACTTACAAAAATTGGGCGAACATAACTCTGCAATAATAAATCCAGAGATGACTATTATCAGAAACAAGAGGAATGTGTATGTATGAAGTATAAACCACTCAACAATTGGACCTTATTCCTAGACAGGACAGCAAGAGAATATAGGCAATCCAATGTAGCTAATGCTTGAACAGCAGCCTGAAACTCAGAATAGCACCCACCGAAAGTTCTTACAAACCCATCCCAAGTGGTTCGACAAACAACAGACAGCTCCTCATTCGCCAGAGTTAACTGGTCCAAAGCATTCAAAACTTGAGGTGGATGGTATCTAATTGTTTTCTTCGTACTATTTACTTTAACCCAATCTGCAGGTACCTTCACGTCGAGAGGTAGCTACAAACAGAGCCTATGTCAATATGAAGAACTGGAAGCTAAGATGTAGACCAAGAGAACCTTGATAGAGAAAGGATGCCATTCCACATGCTTTAAAATTAGGGGAAACAGTTGTTTTAGTCCTATAAGTTATCCTTATCTCAGCCCTATCGATTTTCACGAACTGGAAATAATTCTGTAAATTTCATATTTTTTTTCTTTTTTTGTGGCAAAGTCTGATTGAGCAACCAAATATTTCACCACTTATAGTTAGTTACAGGACCAAAATGTCGATTGAAAGTTGGTAAGTTATAAGAATATTTTCAATTCATGAAAGTTGGACTAAAACCGAAATAAGGATAACTTACATGACTAAAAAAAAAAAATTTCCCTTAATATTATGGAAATTATATTAGGTTAAAACCTCAATGTAGAAGAGTGAATAATGCATGTAAGCCCTTTAACAAAGTTGTGTTGAGATTAAATACTAAAGGCTTGGCTTCTTCCAAATTGAACCAACAGATATGACATATCTAACTTCATATAACAGTGACACTAGCCATGTTTAGATTGTTCTAGGAAATCATATAAGTCAATGATTCATCAGAAGCTGAACTGTGAAAACCTAAAAACCTAAAAAAATGGCCACTGCATGTACACAGACAAAGACTAGTGAAATGGGATAATGTCCTTAATAAGCTAAATTATGTGTAAAAATTGCCAAAGAAATTTATGAAAAAATGACCATGCTGGAAAGCAGTTTTAATTGAAATACCTCTATCAAATGTGTGACTCCAGAAACACTAGTGTATTCTAGATTGCTCATACGCAGTTGCTTGCGATATAGAAAAAGTAATTGATCTAACACCTCATTTGCCAAGTGCACTTTGGTCTTTGCTAAAGCAACCTACAGATGCACCAACCACACAAGCAAATTTACAAGTTGAAAAAAACAGGATTAAGGAGATACTCTGGCAGATTTTAAAAAAAAAAAAAAAAAACAATTTAATTGTACCTCTGGGAAGTTTCCATCAGAACTAATAAAAAGATTGTGAAAATCCTTTTGCTCTGCAGCTACTTTGTTAAGTGTAGACAGAAGTCTTGCTGCAGTACTAATAAGACTGGAAGATGAAGCTGCCAATATCAACTTTTTTAGCAGCCCAGAGCGCACGGTTCTCACTTGTGGATTCTGGTTTTTGTCCTCTTGTTCATCATGGAGTTGATGTAAATGTCTTGCAGCAACTAAAATAACTTGAATAACTGCAATGAACTGTGCATTTATTTCCCAAAAAAGTAATCATAAATACTTGGAGAAAAATGTTAATATCTACAAATATAACACTGTTTTATTGGCTTGAAAAGTGAAAGGGGTTTCATGAGTGTATGATTTATATGTTCATATGTCTTCTAATTATTATTTTCATATACCTATCATAAATGGAAAAAAGAAAAAGAAAAAAAAAACAGAAATCATGTATTTAATTAATATCAACCTGAAATAAAATATATATACACTGACAGAAAGAGCAAGTACATAATATCACAGGATAGAAAACTCAGTAAATTCTAACATATGAAGCATAAGGCTTGGAACTGAGAAGAGGATTAACTCTGAGCATAATGAAAGTCAAAAAGTTATTTGTTACCTCGGATGGCATAGCAGTTCGATAGAAAATCCTTGTAATTCCGCGCTGAACATCAGGTGCCTGACCCAATGTGGTCAGAACAGAAGATATTAAATGGTGAATCTCAGGATGCACGACTGTTATGTCAGGATTTTCCTCTTCAGAATAAATCTCAGAAACTTTACTAGAACCCATGGATTTCAATATTTCAGAAACAGCGTCTGAACGTGCATTTATCTGATTTCTATCACATAAAGGATGACTTACCTGCAGAGGAGCAGTACAAAGCATGTAAATAACACATTTAATTATTAAGAAGAGAGATTACAGGAATTAAATTAGGGGATGTTCGTTTCTACCCCCACCCCAAAAAAAAAAAAAAAATCAAATCCATATCCCCATTTGTTTCTCCGGATTTTGGTATAAGATTTCAAATCCAATAAAATTTTACAGTTAACCAAACCTATTTTACTTTTTGTCGAACACGATATTCTAATACACTATAATCATCTATCTCCCACTTTTTAATTATTATTATTACCCAATCCAACACTTTCTCCTCTTTTTTACTTTACACACTTTCTACCCTAGTTTACACAAAATTTTGAATACACAAGAATCATTTATCACTTCTTCAAAATCCTTTCATATCAAGACCTACAAACTCTACACTCTCAATATAAAAAATTAAAATACATTTTTTATTATCCATCAAATCAACTTACTGGATTTGAGATCTACTCCAATCCATAAACAAAAATCCCGTATAGACTACACATCAAAGTGCACCACAATCCTTACCCAGTGCCTAAGAAGTCTTGAACCAAATACAGTCAGACAATTATCCATGCATTGCAACAGAGAGCCACACTCAGAACCATCAGAATTATTCTTCAACACCTACAGTTATGCAAACATTAGTTCGAAGGAGGGAAACATTAATTCGAAACAGAGATGCAACAATTATCAATAGTCATTAATTGACTCGCCTCAAGTTGCTGCAGTGTATTTGCTGAAAGGGTTATCTCTGTAATGTTAGTAAAAGGTCGGAATGAAGCTTCCAAGCATAGAATTCTTTCAAATCCAAATTGTTTGAGGTGATATATGGTTAAAGCTAATGCTTGAAGAGCCAAGTCAGGCAAAGCCATAAACCCCTTTAGATTGAATTAACATAAAAGAACAAAATAAGGTATATCAGGCCTCTGGCATAAAAGGTTAGATCAGAGGAAATGCGATAACACAAATTGTCAATTCAGCAAAAAGAAAATCATATTCTTAAATTTGCTGGATATAATTATTAAATCTCAGACCTTCTGCGGACAATCATCGCTGAAGTTACTTTCATTTAAGTGCTCATACATCGACTTAACTTCAGATAGTGCATCACCACCATGTAAGCAATCTTTTGAAGCATACTCAACACGAACATTTGAGACAGGTCCAGCATATGCCAATAGCAACTGGGTGGGAAGGAGGCACTTAGGTTAGTAGCAAACATAATAATAACAGAAAATAAATGACAACAGTAACATTCACAAGCTCTTATACGGAACTCAAAAATTCTATAAGGCAATTGGATAAGAATCTCAAAAACTATAAGTGGACAGAGTTTTCAGTTGTCACAAAGGTCATGCCCAATAGGATACATATATATTACTTGATTTTTCCATGAAAAACTATCACGTTATTAATATCTCCAACTTAAAATGGTAAAAGTCAAGGCATGTGAAACCTATTTGCAGATAGAAAGTGTTTAGTCGTAACAATTAACGTCCAAGACCCTTGGAATGCAACTACTCATAAAGTATTTCTTAATTGACCATTTGTGATTATTGAAATCAAATATTCAATAAAATGATTCTGGCTCTCCTTACTATTCATTTATTCAACATTGATAAACAGCCTATTTGCCGAAGCATGGCAATTACAATGTGATAAATTCGAAAGTAATAATATAATTGTATAAGTTCATTATTGGCTCATTCACAGATCTAACTTGAATTAATATCTTTAACAGGAAACCTAAAGAAAATGAAGAGGATTGAGGGTAATATGATTGGAGAATGTTGTTCGACTATTCCAAAACCTCTAATTCCATGTTCACAGCTATTAGTCAACTTGTCAATTCATTGATGGGCAAACTACTCAATCAATGTCAAAATTAAATTCCTAAAACAAACTATTCAAATATAGGAATATATTAAATCAACTCTGCTCATGTATTAACATAGACAAAAGAATACAAATTGATATTCCAAAATTAGTTCTATGTGACAATGTTCATACACAAATTCTTCACGATGAACATATTTTTTAGGTAATAGCGATATGATTGAATAACATTATATTCAAATGATACCCAAATGATGGAATTACAACCGTGAAATTTGTCATTTCATGAGCACTTAGTACCTAATTATTTATTTCAAAATAAAAGTGAATTCAGAAATCTAATAAATAGGAAAGATATCAAAAAAATTTACAGTTACCAACTCTTAACACCTCGGCTTTCTTAGTCTACTCCTATCTACACCATTCTCCTTCTAATATGGTCAAGAAGAAGTCTTACCTTATTTCTAAATGGATCAAAGGTTACTAATCAAATGGCACAATTCATAGACCAAAATCACTTATACAAGCAATTTAAACAGCACTTCCAACAAATTTAAGAGTTGTCAACCAGCATAATTTGTCTGTTTAAGCCATAACAAATTAAGAATGAATACTAAAACCACCTTCTCTGTCTGCTTCGATAGAGGCTTTCCAAGAAGTAATTCAGCTGGAGACAAGTTTAAAACCATAGTCTCCAACCCACCCCTCATAAAATTATCATCAAACTCCCCATAAACAACATCACCCGTAGAAATCTCAACAGCTACAGCCCCAATTCTCACATCCACCCCATTCTCCATACTACTAACCCCTTTTTCTACAACACAGAATAAATAATTACTGCACGATCCACACCCTTCTCCCCCTCCCCCCACATCCTCTGCAGCTTCCAGAGTGGCCTTAGTGTACAATGCCGACAACCCGCGACAAAATGGGCCCACTCTATTCGCCCCATGAGCCTTTATTGCTGCTGTCTCAGTTTGCTTCACAACGCCAACTTTATACCCTGCACTAACAAGCCTCCTCACATGGACATTTAATCGAAAAGTTGGCACGCTAGCAGTCAAGAAATTGTGATCCATATGCGCATATATACCCAGCACTCTAGCAGCGTTTTCAGCATCCTCTCCGAAGAATCTGTATTTATACCCAACCTCAATCATTAGAAGCACATCAGGGTACCTATGCTTGAGTTCCACCACTTGCTGTTCTAAGGGTGTATACTTGGGATTTGAAATTTGAGCGGAGCTACTACTTCTGTAAGGTTCTAGACAATCATGCGAAGGCTCTAGAAGTTTATCGAGGAATTTCTGGTGGGTTTTCGGATCGGGAAGGGGCGAAATGGAGTGATGAGTGTGTTTTTTGAGCTTGTTATGAAGGGAGTTGAGTTGGTCGGCTCTGCGGCGTTTGGCGGGGGAAAAAGAGACGGTGGTGGTGGTTTTAGGCGGAGGGGTGGGTGGGTTTCCAGGTTGCGAAAGAGCGGCGCCAGCGAGGGATTTTGGTTTGGGTGCGAAGAAGCGGGAAATCACTTCTTGTTTCTGCTTACCCATATTGGTATTCCAGTAGTAATAGAGGTGGAGCCGCCAGTTCGCAGCAGCGGTTTTACAATTTCCGACGGTTCGGCCGCTCGATGTTCTCAGTTTGGCGCCTCGCTGTCCCCTTACGTAGTACTGCTGAAAAAGAAAAGGAAAAATCAGTCGGTTTGAGTTTTATTTAGAAATCAGATAAAAAAAAAAGTTTTATTTAGAAATGTTCGTAACCAAATTTAGATATACTGGTTGTGTGTTAACTCTCCTTGTCGATAAATTCTCAAAAATCGTTGATTATAATTCATCTATAAGTAAACTAAGGGGTGTATTGGATTAGGATTTTAAAAAAAAAAATTAGCTGAAAAAAAAATTCTGCAAATTTTAAAAATTTTGTAAGATTTTGTAGGATTTTGTAAGACTTTAAAAATCATGATTGTTGATAGAATTTACTAATGATGTTTATTATGTGGCTATTAAAGTGTATTAATTTTTCCAACAATAACTCAAGATTAATGTTCTTGAGTGGATAATATAGAGAGAGAAAGTAGAGAATTTAGAGAGAGAAAATCTTGTATATTATGATTGTATTGTATTGAATTGAATTGTGTGATAGTACAAGAGAAGTCTTATTTATAGGTGCGCAAATGTGAGGCGACACCTTACGAGCTTATTTGGCTTCCGGTGTTAACTGGGGTTCCCGACCCTCGTCTTGATCCCTCACAATGCTTCCTATCATATGCCTCGTCCTACTACATTCATATTCTATTTAAACACTTGCGGCCCTGAACCTTCGCGCCGGGCGAGCTCCGTCTTGGTCCCGGGCGAGCTACCTAGGCGAGCTCCATTGCCTCACATTAACCTCGCGGATGACGTGGCTCTGGACCTGTGCTTGGCCTTCCCAGGTTGGGGCGAGCTCTCTTCTTGATGAAGGAGCTCGCCCCTGATCTTCACCCCCTCCTGGCGAGGGGGAGCTTGGGAGAGGTCCTTGCCTACCTCGTCGAGCTCTCATGTGTTAACCTCAGACTGAGGTGATGGGTCAGCTCCTATGCAGCTCGGCGACCTCCCTAGCCTTGGGATAATCTCGTGATTATTCCTGGGTAGCTCGCCATATCAACATTTGCCCCCCAGCTCGCGCGCATCATGGCTCGTCCAATGTATGAGCGAGCTGTCTTGTCTTCCGGACGGGGACTCGAACATCGGCGAGCTATCTCCGAATAGGTGCCGAGCTCCGAGGGCGAGCTCCCTCATGGCGGTTTGTGGGCCGACATGGGCGGGATTCGAGGCGTCGTGCACGCCTTTTGAGGCCCCACTTTCCGCACCCATCATTGCAATATTTTCAAATTTTTGCAAATCGGTCCTCGCACTCCCCGGAAATTGCACCTCGCCCCGACTCCTATAAATAGGAGGAGGTGAGTTCATTTCTCACTTTTGCATTTTTGATTCTCTCGAGCTTTCCTCCGGCGATTATTTTTATTGCATCCGACGGGTTTTTGAAGGCTCTTCAAGGTAGAATCCGAGTTCTTTTCATTTCTTCTTTCTTTTGTAGATTTCTTCTTGTTCCATTTTCCAACTTCTTCAAGTCCCCGGAGATTTTGAACATTTTCGGCGATTTTTCGTCACCCCCGACTGCCTTTGTACTGTAACTCCGGCGACAAGAATATTCGGACTATTTTGGGACTATTCGGACCTCGCCCAAGCCATGTCTAACCAATCTTCAAGCCGGACCATGTCGAATCGTAACCCCGAAAAACGCCCCATGACTGGAGATGAACCGATACCTCTCATCACCCCAATAGTGATTGGCTCCAGCTCCGAGGTGACCTCCGTAGCTCGCCCGGGCTTCGGCGAGCTCCTCGGGGGGGTTCGTGCTGACGTGGGGGAGAAAGTCACCTCCTCTGAGCGAAGCGAGGGGTCCTACCTCCGCGAGCTCTGGGAGACACATGAGCCGACCCCCGATGAGGCTCTAGTGGAAGATGAAAAGGTCACCGAGACCTCGGTGGGGGTTGCCGAGGTCGGTGAAGAGGTCACTGAGTCAGATGAGTCCGTCGACGACCTCGATGACATAACCGTTGAATACCTCCACTCCATTGGCTTCCCAGAACCTCAACTGCTTGAGTATCAAGTCCCTGAATAGGTCGTCCACCCCTTTGACTGGGAGGAGTATATCGCCGAACACGCGGCGAGCTTCCCCCGCCCGGACCGAGTACTCCCTCTCAACTTAGAGGAGGTCGCCACGTCTGATTACAAAGCCGACAAGGTCGTGAGTATCATCAATGAGTACTCCCTCCCCAACATACGCAAGAAGTTTCGCATCCCTCTCGATATTTTCATGTATGCCCCCGAGAAGAATGAGCGGGCCGATTCACCTCCCGCCGGACTGACTGCCATGAACATACACACCCTCGAGGCCGGGCTCACATTGCCCTTGCACCCAATCATCGGACAGTTCCTCCTCGACAATAACTTGGCAATCACCCAGCTGACGCCGAATGCGTGGAGCAACCTCCTCGCCGCCTTGTCCGTCTTCGGGCTGGAAGGTTATGAGAACCGGGTGACCTCGGTGGACCTGGATGAGCTCTTTGTCGTGACCCGACAAGTGAAGGACGGCAAAGGGTACTACTACCTAAAAGCTCGCCCGGGAGAGAAGTTTATCGGGATATTGCCGAACAAAGTCCGTGACTGAAAGGAGCAATTCTTCTTTATAAGTGGAGACTGGCGAGCTTCGGATACATACTCTGGGTGAGGTGGCCGTATTCTCACCCCCGAGGGATACGAGGAAGCCAGCAGTAGGTCGTCCATTTGGTGTGTGTGGGTTGAATTAAATTTACTAATCTAATTCTTTTCCTTTATGCAGCTCTGAAACGTCACAAGTCCAGTCGGGGCAAGCCTGAGGTGTTGGTTGAATTCGACCTGGTGCGGGCTATTTGCTGCTTGAGGAGTGAAAAGGATAGGGACGTCGCCCACCTGACCAAGCATCATTGTCTCAGACTCGCCGGGCTCCATACCCTACCTCATCACCTCGCCCTTCAAGGTCCCCGAGCTCCCAGGTCCTCAATCTTATAGGAGCTCGCCCATTATGGTGTGTAGCTCGCTCAGGTGCTGACTTCGTCGCTTTGATTTTTACAGGTGGTAGCTGGGTCGCGTTCCCAATTACCGAGATCCCCGAGGCTTACCACATCTTGACCAGCCGGCTTGCGATGGCTCCTCCTCGCCCGAATCGACTGGCCCTACCCTCAACGCTTGCCCTCGAGGCGAGCAAAAAAGCTGAGCTCGCTGCGAAAAAGGGCGAGGTTGGGGGTTCTGGGACCCAGAAAGGGGCGACAAAGGCTCCAGTGAAAACTGCCGCGCCCACCAATCCATCCCAGGTCGCTCGGACGCACAGAGGCGGTGGTGGGCGAGGTTCTACTCCCGAGCGAGCTCCTCACCCAACAAAAAGGGTTTCTGACCGTGGTGACAAAGACCAAACCCGGAAGAGGGTCCGCTCCTCTTCTCACGACGAGGGGACCGAGCCAGCCGAGCGAGCTGACGCGAGGTCGGCCCAAGGTGGCTCGGCCCACTATACTGCCCCCTTGGCAATCGAGCCCATACGGAGATCGCCACCTACTCTGTCGCCCTTCGGGGTCCAAATGCTGGATGACACCCTCCTCGGCTGGGATCCCGAGCGAGTCCAGTAAGTAGCTCGCCCCCTTGGTCCCATGCCTTAAATGTTTCTCGAATTTTTCACTGACTCTAAGTTTCTTGACCTCGCAGCTATGCCTCCATCGCCCATCCCAATAGGCATGAAGCCCTGCACTCCTACGAGCGATCTCGCTCTCTGACGTCGATGCATAACCTTCATCCCGGCCTTGCCCGGAACACAGCCAGCGAGCTCCCGAGGTTCTAGTCTGCCCCCCAGCTCGCGACCATCAATGGCTAAAGCCTGACTGAGAATCTTCTCCTCACGGCGCACTATGTGAGTGGGTTGCTGCTCGCAAACCAGAAGGCGATGAAGCAGGCTGCCCAGCTTGAGGAAGGTCGGCAAAAAAGGAATGAGGCCCTCCTGAAGGCCGTCGAGACCGCCGATAGGGCGAAGAAATCTCTAGAGATCACAGAGAAGACAGCTATCGCATCTCTAGCCGCCGAGAGGAGCGCCTTCGAGCAACTGGGCAAACTCCAGAAGAAATATGACCCCGTTCAGCGAAATGCTGATGCTCATGTTAAGGCGAAGGAAGAGGAGTTCGCCCAGAAGCTTGCTGTCAAAGAGGGTGAGCTCGCACTGGTTCGCAGGGAGCTCGACCTGGAGAGGGGCATGTCTAAAACTGCCGATGGGGAGTGCACGAAGCTCCGGGAGGAGCTCTCGGTGAAGATAAATGAGGTCGCTGAGCTCCGAAATGACGCGTCCTCCACCTCGGCAGATCTGATGGCTGTGAGGGCCGAGGCCTCGGACAAGGGCTTTGTCCAGTGCTATGCCGAGGTCTTGAGGTCAATTTGGTGGGCTCGAGCCCATAAGAGTGACGAGGTCGCCGCGGTGGTGGGCGACTTCAAAGACTGTTTGGAGCGGGCTCCTTTCCCTGATGAGACTGAGCTCGACATCGGCGACCTCCCAGAGCTCGGCATCCCTCTGGATTTTGTACCGGTGCGCTACAAGGTGATCAACACTATCCCGGTCCCAGAGCTGAACCTCGCCGAGGAGGAGGTCGCCAATGAAGAATGGCTAACTCTCCCTACTTTGGCCCAACTCCAGGAGGCGTGTGGGGATGTGATGTTGAACCTTGGCGAGTTTGATACCAGCGGCTGCACCGGCAATATCACAATCATGCCGAGGTTGTCCCTCCAGGATCACCAAACTGCTGGTGGCGAGGTCGCCCCCGAGGTCGCCAATCCCGAGGCCCCCGCCGAGGTCCCTGCTCCTGCCCCCGCTGCTCCAGAGACTTGAGCCTCTTTACTGCTTTCTTAGCTTAGCCTTTTGTTTTTTATTTTTGTCAAGTTGTAGTAGCTCGCCGGGCTGCATAGCTCGCCCAGAATGAGCTCCATTTTTTGTAGCTTTTGATTTTGTTTAAGTAGTTGGAGCTCGCAGGGCTTATGTATAGCTCGCCCAGAAGGAGCTTACTTTTGCACTTTAAAGATGGTCAGCTGGTCGACCTTTGTGGCCAGCACCACTTCGTATACTTAGGAATTTTTCAAGTATTTTTTACTTGAAAATTTCTTAAGTATCTTTTGAATAGAAACCGAGCCTTTTGTTCTAACTCTGTGTACTTGCGTTTTCGCGCTTTACGTTATAATTTCAATTAGCTCGTTTATATATGTGTTTCGGGTACTCAAAATGTTTGTCTTATTCCACTTTGGGGAAGCGAATCGTTCGTTTTACGTCACTTAGGACTACGAATCATACCTCCGTTTGTGTAGTACATATTCTTCGTCTTATGCCACTTAGGGCCACGAATTGCTCGTCTTAAACCACTTAGGGTAGCGAGTTGTACTTTGTTTAATTCACGTTGGGCAATCGGGTTTCGTGAACCTTGCCTTAGACATTTTTCGTCTTTTTTGTGAATTTTTCTAACTTAAGGCAGTTGGTGCTTGGTGACCCTTTAGGAAGGGTACCTTTGCGACCTTGGGCACTTTGGCCTTTGCCTTCGAGCTTTTATATTATAATGTTTGGGACCTTGGTCCTTGCGTATTACGAGGCTTCGAACACTGAGTGGATTACGGACCTTCGAACAGTGGGCGAGCTATGGGAGCTCGCCTAGTTGGCGAGCTGTAGGAGCTCGCATAGTTGGCGACTTTTCTGATTTTACTAAATTTTCCAACTTCTCATAGCAGCGTAATTTACATTGGTCGCCATCAATATTTCTGATACGAACCTTCGTCTAATCTATTACAAAATCCCGATCTATTGATAAAATTTCTTTAAATGCGCCGCGCTCCAGGTGTACGACGAGGCTTTGCCTTTCTGCGTCTTCGAGGTCATAGGTGCCGTTTGCCCAGGCTGCAGTAACCCGGAACGGTCCTTCCCAGTTTGACCCGAATACACCCGTTGGGGCCATCAATTTCTTTTTCAGCACTACGTCCCCAACTTTGAATTTTCGGTCTCGGACCTGGGAATTGTAGTACTTTTCTGCTCTACACTTGTAGGTGGCGTTCTTCATTTCTGACGAAGCTCTGGTCTCTTCGATCAGATCTTTTTCTACCGCCAGGGCTTCATCATTCTTTTCTTTGTCAAAACCCACCACTTTCCAAGTCTTGTTCTGAACCTCGATTGGTACTACCGCTTCAGTTCCGAAGGCTAAGGCAAATGGGGTCTCTCCGATACTAGCTCGGTATGATGTTCTGTAAGACCACAGGACCTCCGGGAGTTCGTCTACCCAGCTACCTTTCTTATCTTCGAGGCGGAGCTTCAATGTGTGTTTTAAAATTTTGTTAACCGCCTCGACCTGGTCGTTCGACTGTGGATGGTACGGAGTTGAGTAGTGTTTTTTGATGTTCCACAAACTGCAGAAGTCTCTCAACTTTTGGCCTTCGAATTGCCTTCCGTTGTCGGTGATGATCGATTGTGGAAGTCCGAACCGGCAGATCAGGTTCTTCCATATGAAGCCGATCATCCTTTCTTGTGTTATTGTTGTAAGTGCTTCGGCTTCAGCCCACTTAGTGTAGTAGTCTACTGCTACGACAACAAACTTTATACCGCCTCTACCGGGTGGAAATGGGCAGATCAAGTCTAGGCTTGGCAATGGGGCGGGGAATCCCCGACCCCCGCAGGGATCCGCCCCGAATGGGGCGGGGAATCCCCGAAAGAAACGGGGACGGGGATGGGGAAAAAAATTTCCCCGTAGGCGGGGACGGGGATTGTATTCCCCGCCCCGTTCCCCGCGGGACCCCGCATAATATATATATATATATTTTTTTATATATATCTATTACATATTAACATATTATATATCATATAAGTATATTATATATATATAACTAATTAACCATTCATGTATATATATGAATTATAATATATCAAAATAATGTATTTTATGCACTTTAAATTTTAATAATACTTTTAATTTTTATTTATTTAAAAAATTAATTATACTTATTAAATATAAATTATTAAAAAAAAAATCACGGGGAATGGGGAATCCCCGCGGGGACGGGATCCCCGGCGGGGCGGGGATGGGGATAGATTTTTCCCCGCGAAGTTCGCGGGGACGAGGATGGGGATTGGGCCCCCGTCCCCGCCCCGCCCCATTGACAAGCCTAATCAGGTCGATACCCCATTTTGCAAAAGGCCATGGGCTGAAGACCGACTTGAGTTGGTTGGCTGGGGAGTGGATATTAGGTGCGAAGAGTTGACATTTTCGGCACCTCCGCGCGAAGCTAATGGCATCTTTACGAAGAGTGGGCCAATAATACCCTTGTCTGATTGTCTTGTATGCCAAGGCTTACCCCCCAGCGTGACTTCCGCAAATTCCCTCGTGAATTTCTTCTAACACCTCGAACCCTTGCTTCTTAGATAGGTATTTGAGAAGAGGTAGAGAGAATCCACGTTTGTAAAGTTGGCCATCCAGCAGCGTATATCTGGCAGCTTGCTTCACTAGCCGGTTAGCTTCCCAGGTGTCTTCGGGGGTCGTTCCGTCCATTAAAGATTTTTGGATCGGAATGCACCAATCTTCGGCATCTTCCTGCCCCCACTCGAAGTTTGATTTACTTTGTAATCGAACGTCGAGGGGTTCTTTAGTTTGGTGACTACAACCTCCGTGACCTCGGCCTCACCGTTGCTGGTAGCTAGTCGGGCTAGGGCATCTGCTTGAGTGTTTTCCAGCCGCGGTATCTGATTGATGTAAACCTGCATAAACATTGAGATCAGATGCGCGGCTATCTTCTGATAGGTCATCATCTACTGGTCTTTTGCCTCATACTCCCCCCGGACTTGGGATATTATTAGCTGTGAATCTCCAAAAACTTGAAGATTGGTTGCCCCCACAGCTAATGATAACCTAAGTCCGGCTATCAAAGCTTCGTACTCCGCCTCATTGTTGGTTGCTCGAAAGTCGAACCGGATTACGGAGGTGAAGACTTGTCTGTCTGGGCTGATCAGAACTACACCGGCACCTGCCGCTGTGCTGGTCTATGACCCGTCAACGTAGAGGTGCCACAGAGCTATACGCCCCCTCGTCGGATCTTGTGTGAAAGTTAGCTCGACGATAAAGTCGGCGAGCGCTTGTCCCTTGATCGTTGTTCGGGGTGCGTAGGTTATACCGTATTGGCTAACTTCTAGTGCCCATTTCAACAAGCGTCCGGCGGTGTCTGGGCGCTGTAATATTTGACGTAGTGGGAACGTCGTCAGTACCTCTACCGGGTGGTCAAAGAAGTAGGGCCTCAACTTTCTAACATTCATCACCAGTGCATAAGCTAGCTTCTCCGTCGGGGTATACCGCAACTCAGCTTCGTGTAAGACTTGGCTTACGTAGTACACTGGTAGGTGTGTTTTCGCCTCTTCTCAGACCAGGACGGAGCTAATGGCCACATCCGACGCAGCCAAGTACATGTATAGCTTCTCACCAGGTATCGGCTTTGACAGGACCTGCGTATCTGCCAGGTATGCCTTAATATCTTCGAAAGCTCGATGATATTCGCCTGTCCACACGAAGTGGTTTTTAAGGTGCAGCTTGTTGGCTTTAGCTGCCTCCTTGTACCTCTGCGTGTTTGCCTTGATTGCCTCGAAAAACGGGCGATTTCGGTCGCCAGACCTGGAGATGAACCTGTTCAAGGCCGCCATGCACCCGGTCAGCCTTTGTATTTTCTGTACGGAATCGGGCACGCCCATCTCGATTATGCATTGGACCTGCGTTGGGTTGACCTCTATTCCACGCTGGCTCACCAGGTGACCTAGGAACTTTCCCCAAGTGCACGCCGAAGCTGGTCTTCTTGGGGTTCAGCTTCATGTTGTAGTGGCGCAGTATGTCGAAGGTCTGTTTCAAGTGGTCGAGGTGATCTTCCTTTCTCAAACTCTTGACAACTATGTCGTCCACGTACACCTCCATGGACTCGCCGATGTGTTGATCGAACATTTTATTCACCAACCTTTGGTAGGTTGCTCCGGCATTGATAAGCCCGAACGACATCCTTTCCCAGCAGTACATATTTTTGTTGGTGTAGAACATCGTATGTTCCTGGTCGTCTGGGTGCAATGCTATCTGGTGATAGCCCGCAAAAATGTCCATGAATGTCATCATCTCGTGGCCTGCGGTGCTATCTACAAGCTGATCAATGTGGGGTAGTGGGAAGTTGTCCTTCGGACATGCTTTGTTCAGGTCCTTGAAGTTGATGCAGAGCCTCCACCTCCCGTTGTGTTTCTTCACCAGGACGGGGTTCGAGACCCACTGCGGACATAGGGCTTCCTTGATCAGCTTGTTGTCCAACAACTTCCCCACTTCAACGGTCAGAGCTGCGTATTTGTCTGGTCCATATTTCCTTCGTTTTTGGCAGACGGGCCTCCTTGCCGGGTCTATGTTGAGTCGGTCACATGCATGTTCCAACGGGATCCCCGTCATGTCCTCATGGGACCAGGCAAACACGTCCAAGTTGGACATCAAAAACAGCTCCATCCTCAACCGGTACGGTTCAGGTAACTCGGAACCTATGAAAAGCTCCAAGTCCCTTTCTGGGTCCACCGGGAGTACTGTCAGTTCCTCCATGGGGGTGGCTTTTCTTTTCTGGTTTTTCTACCTAGGGTCGCTGATGAACTCGTCTCACTCCTCCTGTGACATCTGCGCAGGTTCATAAACTAGGGCGGTTCGAGGTCATCAGTATTGCTTTCAACTTGGGGTGGTTCATCAATTGCCAGCATTTCTGGTGGTCTCTCATCTTGAGGAGGTTATGTGACCTGGGGAGTTGGGTCAACGTCCATTGGCGTTGGTTCTTGACCTCCCGCAGGTTCTCCATCCTGGATCCCATCAACCACCTCCATGGGCGCAGGTTGCTGATCTTGCGCTAGTTCCAACACTCGGTTGTTTTGGGTTTCCCCTATTCCCTCCATAGGCAGCGGTTGTGTGCCTTGCGCAAGTTCTAAGACTTGGTTGATTTCTGGCAGATCGCCTACCTCCATCAACTCGGTTTCTGTTGAGATGATGTCTAGGATGTTGGGCTCGTCTGCCGGAATATGTACATCTTCTTCAAGGACTTGGACCTGCGTCACAGACTTTTTGACCCGGCCGTCTTTAATTTGGAGTAAACACTCTCGGGCCTTTTTTTGGTCGCCTTTTATGGTTCCGGCACCTTTCGGAGTTGGGAACTTTAAACAGTAGTAGTAGGTCAAACACGCCACTTTGAATTCATTGATAAAGGGGCGGCCAAGGAACCCGTTGTAGGAGGACTGCTGGTCGACAATTAGGAAATCCACTAACCTAGTCAGTCTCCTCTCCGGGTCCTCAGTCGATACAAGTTGGATGCTCAACCTAATACTACCTAGGGGACGGTTACAGCTTCTCCGAACCCCACTATCCTAGCATTGCTAGGTTCTAAATACGACTCAAAATCACCTAAGGCATCTAAGGTAGATTTGAAGAGGATGTTGGTGAAGGCGCCGGTGTCCACAAGTAGCCTGTGGACTCGGACGTTCATGATGTTGGCGGTTATCACCAACGAGTCGTTGTGGGGCGTCAGTACCCCCTCCAGGTCCACCGAGGAGAATGTTAGCTCATCAGTGAGTTATGCGACGGGCCTGGGGATGGAGCTGCCTTCCTGGACCTGGTTTATGGCCCGAATTTCGGCCTTCCTCTTTCTCCTGGAAATGGAGGATCCTCCGTCTTGGAGACCTCCGGCAGCTCCAATTTCTTCTTCGAGAACCAAGAGTTCTCGAGTGGGCTCCAGGTTTTGTTGAGGATGGGGAGGTGCCCTCCGTCTGTTTTGAGGACCGCGTTGGCTCGTGTCCTCTCCTTCGTCATCGGAGGTTTCCCTCCTCTCGAACCTGGGCCTCTTCGTCGGTGCCTTTTTTTACGAACTCGGCCAGCTTTCCATCCTCGTAGAATTTCCAAAGTTGTTTGAGGAGGTCCCGGCATTCACTGGTGAAGTGGCCGATGGACTGGTGGTAGGCACAGTATTTGTTGGGGTTGAGCTTCGAGCGGTCCTGGCGAATTCTCCTTGGCTCTTCCAACAAGGCATTGTCTTTAATCACAAAAAAGACGTGGTCGATGGAGACGATGAGGACTTGGTTGAGCTTTTCTTTGAACTCATCCCCGTCGCCAAAGGCTTTCAAGTTCCGAGGAGCCTTGTATGTGCCCCCGAACTTCTTACCGTAGAGTTTCCTCTCCTCAAAGGCACCGACCTCTTTCTGGAGGGCCTCCTGCATGGCCACGAACATGTTAGGATATTCCTGTTAGATGTTTTGATGATATAATAAACCAATCAGCTTGTAATAGGACCAGCTGAACCTGTTAGTCAGCTGATGAGTAGTTAGGATTAGATAGGTTTGAGTAAGGGGGAATTCTACCTTGCTACCTAGAAGATCCGAAGTTATCATAGAGAAGAAGATCAGCTAAGGTCTTGAGGACTTAGCCGATTCCAGAAGACAGAAGACTTGAGCAGCTGACACTGGAGTATCAAGAGTAGAACATCAGAGGAGTTAAGATCAGCTGATATCAGAAGAGACAGATCAGCTGATATCAGAAGAGACAAATTAGCTGATATCAGAAGATCAGCTGATCAGATGATCACGTCGCATACAAGACAAGGACCAAGGATCAAGAGTTTCTAGACAAGGTTCAGAAGACCAACTGAGGTGCACTCCAGCAGACTTGCACATCAGTTGAGGTCCAAGTATCAGCAGACTGATACACCAGCTGAGGAGACAGATCAGCTGAAGTCTTGTGCTATGCCCAAAATTTACGGAATCAATTCAAGGGTTGACCTACGACAAAAGGAAGGAAGATTCCCAGAATAGAAGATCAATCAATCAAGGGGACAAACTTGATTGATTGTTAATCGTAAAGATTTTCGGGAATCGAGAAGGAGATTCAATCAATCTCAATGATTGATTGAATACGAGATTATAGGATCTCAGATTTCTAGTCCATCCCAACGGATAGTTATTTGACCCTATAAATTAGAGTAACAGTGATGATTTCAGTATCGGATTTACACGCACTTTAAGCTTACCGAAACTCTGTCAAAATCATTACTCGCACTCAACACCCTATATTCATATTGATTCTTTGTAAAGCTTTGTAGAAGCTGTGAGAAGTCGACTGCTACTGAAGCATTGACGATTTGTAAGAGAGTAGTACTCTCGAAGTTTGTGAGTGAGTGAGTGAGTGAAGTTAGTGGAGAGCCCCACAATTCCAGTTGGATTGTGGAGAGTGGAGTAGGACCTTGTCCGAACCACTATAAATCCTTTGTGTCTCGCGCCTTTATTCCCTGTTCTTTACTTGTGCACATCACCTAAAACTGATTTTCTTTAAAAATGTTTCCGCACAAATTTACACTGCGCACAACTTTCAAATTCAGACTATCTTAAGTAGTCTGGTGTTTTTTAAATAAGCCAAAAATCAGAAAAAGGTTTTGAATCCCTACAAGTCTATTCAACCCCCCCTTCTAGATTTAAGGGTATTCTTACTCTAAAACTTGCCTTTGGGACCAACAGAACACCTCTGCCTTGTGGTGAAATTCGGTATAAGTGTTCGGACATGCGAGGTGCATTTCCTTCCAGAGGTCGGTCCCCTTTCGAAGTCTGGCCATCACCGCGACGACTTTGGTGTCCTCACTCACCGGTTCGCCTTCCAGCAGTATTTTATCGAACCTCTCCAGGTACTGCTGGTCTGTCTCGGTCTCGCCTTAATGGATGTTGGCGAGTCGGTGCTTCTGGGTAAGGTAGGATCCGAACCCAAAGAAGTGGGCCAAGAACTCCCGCAAGAGTTGGCCGAATGAGTGGATTGACCCCGGGGTGAGTGACGAGAACCAGCGGTGAGCTTGGTCCCCGAGGGTCAACGGGAAGTTCCGGCACTGGGTGGCGTCGGTGGTACCTACCGAGATCATGTAGTCCGCATACTTGGCCAGGTGGACCTTCGGGTCGGATTCGCCCTCATATGCGGACATCACCGGGAAGTGGATTTTCTTTTGGACCGGTGCCCGGAGGCCAGTAGGTGCCAACGGAGATGCGGGGAGAGTGGTGGCGTCAGGTACGCCAGATTTGGCTGCTACTTGCTGTTGTAGCATCTCCACGGCCTTTTTTAATGTGGTCAGCTCGTCGTCGTGGTTCACCTCCAGCGGAGGTTGCTCGAAGGTCGTGCGTCTCGTGGACGCACGCCCTCGAGGAGCCTCACTCTGGGGTGACCCTTCCGTGGCGGTTCGGAACTGGCGTCCACCATGTGGGCCCAGCCTATCGGTCGCGGGCCTCCTTAATCGGTCATGGGCGGACCTACGAGGTTGTAGGTCCGATTCTCCCCTCTGGGATGTAGCCGGGGCCGCCGTCCGTTCAACCTCTTCACACCTCGGCCCTAGTCTGCCTTGGAGGACCTCCCTCCTCAGTGATTGGTGGGTGGCGGATGCCTCGGTGTAGGCCGAAGCTCACCCAGCATGCGTAGTCGGCTCCTCCACCACTTTGGCCTTCCCAGCATGCTCCCTGTGTTGGCGAGCTTGGGCGGAGCTCGCCTCCTGCTCGGATGGGAGGTCGCTATAGTGACCCCGGGTCTGGGTGCCCTGGGTCGGCCTGGTCTGCTCCCTGGCTTCAGTGGCTGGAGCTCACCGAGGTACTAAGGCGAGCTCGTCGAGCTGCCTCTGTTGCAACCTTTGCAAGGTTGTAATCGTGCACTGGAGCTCGTCGGGGTCGTTGGCGAGGTTCCTCAGGGCGGGATTTAATTCCTCCTGAGTTACCGAAACTCGCGGAGGTCGCGGGGCATTATTTTTCTAGGGAGCTCGGCGAGAGGTCTCCCCCTCGGCCTGGTCCAGGTCGCCGCCCTTCCCCCTCCGGGTGTTCGCCAAGGTTTGTCCCTTAGGCATTTTAGAGTTTTGCAGGGGGTAGCTCGCCGAAGGTCACCGGTCGTGGTCTCCGGCCAGGGTGAACTTGTCCGAGTTTTCATCTAGCTTTACGTGTAGCTAATTATCCGAAATCCAGTTTATTCATGTACACGCATGCGTTTGAAAACTTTTTCCGGGCAGAAATTATGGATCCAGAAATCCGGGTTTTTGCCCAAAAATCTGGGTTTTCGTCCAAAGAATGGAAATACGTGTGTATCTTCAAGTGTTCTTGAACTTTGGTCAAGAACACCTTCGAATCTTCAAATCTTCAAAGAAACCATAATCTCTCACTCTCAAATTTTTTGGTTCAATGTGACCCTCCTTCTAGCGCCAAATTGTTGATAGAATTTACTAATGGTGTTTGTTATGTGGCTATTAAAGTGTATTAATTCTACCAAACAATAACTCAAGATTAATGTTCTTGAGTGGATAATATAGAGAGAGAAGTAGAGAATTTAGAGAGAGAAAATCTTGTGTATTATGATTGTATTGTATTGAATTTAATTGTGTGATAGTACAAGAGAGATCTTATTTATAGGCGCGCAAATGTGAGGCGGCACCTTACGAGCCTATTTGGCTTCCGGTGTTGACGGGGGTTCCCGACTGACACTACCACACTTATCACACTCAAACATAAGACAAATTTAAATAAAACTCGACCTGAAAATCGGCTATAATTTTTTTCAACATACAACATAATACTATATCAAACCCAACAACCTGCTATATTCATAACCAAGATCTCCAAAACCAGTAAACTGTAAACTTCCAAACCAACACCATTACATATTATATATTACATAACCCAAGACAAACAAATATACAATAACAACGGAAGCAAAATAAGCCACGGTCCTGCCCTCAGGTCGTCATCTATGTACACCACAACTCAAAAGCCTACAAAAGCACCGCAGCTACTTCAGTTTCATCACCAGGTCACATATCATCAGGATTACCTACAATGCATAAACTAAATGAGATTTATAAATCCCAGTAAGTAGAAATTATGCATGATGATGTGATTCTTTTGAAAACCTCCCCATGCACTCTCTTTTGAAATCACCAATTTATTTATGAAGACTCTCCAGGGCCCTATCTAGACACACAGTTATACACCGGCACGAGCACACAGCTCCAATATACACATAATCAAGCCAATAATGATATCGACGTGGGGCTCATCCTCTTGTGGCCCAATTCAGGGTTCGGACCTCACATACGCCCCCATGTCCACGAAGAAGTCATCCCACCACGCCGACCCATATAGTGAATCCAAGGATCTACCCTCCAGCGACCAGCAAGGTCCATCACGAAACATGACCCTCTGTCCGCGCAGGAAGTCCCCCTAGGGAAACACTCAAATCATAATCAAATAAGGTGTCGGCCCACACCAGGTAGCCTACACTAGGTTTCCACACTGGGTTTCCCTAGGTCGCTTCTTCCCAGGTCGCCCCTTACCACCCTCGGTGTATAATCAGTGGCCACTTTCAGAAAATCAATTAATTTTCAATGCATGATATGCATGATGCTCATGCAATCAATGACATTTAACAACATTCATAGATTATTGAACTCACAGATTCAACTTGTATCAATTATGGAGCTCACTGGCTCCTTTAACATCACATGTAGAGCTCACAGGCTCATTCCAATCGCATAGAGCTCACAGGCTCATTCAACATAACATATAGAGCTCACATGCTCATTCCACATCAAATAGAGCATATAAGCTCATTTCCACATATTCACAGATAATTCACATATTACAATCTATTCAAAATCACATGTTATCACTTAAACATAAATAATTTACAAAATAATATGTTTATGCATTGCAGTGCAAATGAATTTCTACTTATCTCGAGTCCGCAGAATGTTGATAGTTCAAATACTTAAGCCACCTTATCGCCTTTTAATATCAGATCTAATAAAAGAAGTACTATATGTATTACTTCCAAATTATTAATAAATTTAAGTACGTAGTAATGAACTTTGCCTTTTATTTGATCATTCTAATATTTCTAACCATTATTCAATTATTAGAAGAAACATATAATAACATTTGAAAATAATGATCAAAATTTCATTAATAACATTAAGGGATTTACCCATTTTTTTTCTACTGTTAACAAAATTATTAATAAGCCCGTTTGAAATTTACCAAACTTTCTCAAAAAGAATAGTAGATCATCTACTTGATTACTTCTACCTAATTTACCATAAAAATACTTGATTCATAAAATCGAATAAATAATTCCACTTCATAACTTCAGTAAAGCAATAATAATTTAACACAAATCATTGTCATAAAAAGAATATTAATCATTATTCACCGCAAATAAAATTTACAGTTGCATATATTATTATTACTATTTATTATCTAACTCAAGAGTGATAAGTTTTACAAATTAAAAAGCTCAACAATCTGGGTTCTCATGACTTTGATGTCTAACTTGAATTCACAAATTAATATTAAAGTCAAGAAAATATATACCTGATAAGATTTTCGCTAATTTCAGATTTTCTTGAGAAAACCCTATTTTCTCTCGTCCACTTTGAGTTTCGAAGACTCCTCAAAAAAGTGAAGCTAATATATTGTTAAGCAAATATTTTACCAAGCTTATCCTATTAACTAAAGGCGGTAACTTACCTATGAAGTCATTTTCTTACTAATATATTTAAATATTTATTTATCAGTGTACTCCAACACTACATGTAATAATTACACAAACATATGATATTCACGTGTGTGTGCATAATGATTAAGCTACTCAAGTTCATATATCATAAATATGTCATTCATTTATTCCACTAGTTAATAGTATTACTATTATTGTAATACTTCTTATTACAAATACATTCAATATAAAATTATGTGTCATAGAATCACAAATAGTACGTAAACAATAGGAAATTTACTCAATTTATAATAGCACAATGATAAATAAAATGCATATAATATAAACAACTATAAATTAACACCTAAATAATTAACACAACA
>JAPKLY010000171.1:526609-579600 GCA_026898435.1 Prunella vulgaris
CCAACAATCCTTTAAAATCCTTATATTTTTTAATATCAGTAGATTGTTTTTAAGTCTTTTAAAATCCTGATTGAATACTAGTGGATTGTTTTAAAATCTTTTAAAATCCTGATTGAATACCAGTGGATTGTTTTTAAATCCTTTAAAATTCAGATTGAATACCAACAGACTTTTTTATAAGAAAAAAATCCATTAAAATCCCACGAAATCTAAAACGAATACACCCCCCTAAGTAATTTTTACTGCGATGCATAAATTAAATATTATAAATTTTAAATATAAAATTACACAAATAATAAATTATACTCCCTCCATTCCGTAGGAATTTGCATCCTACGGGACGTCACATTTCTTAAGAAAAATATGTTTTATATATAAAATAGTGGCATATAGGTAAATATATGTATAGGTTTGTGAGTGTACACGTAAATTAATATTTTTTTTAGTAGTGTGCAAATTTGTGTGGGACGTCCGAATAAGGAAAGTGTGCAAATTCTTGTTGGATAGGGGGAGTAATATATATAAAAATTAAATTAAATATAAATTTTAATTAGTATTAAGTATATTATATTACATGTTACTCAATTTTTTTAATAAAATATTTCTTATTGACCAGAATAATTAAATTTATTTTATCAATTTATCTATAAATTTTATTAAATTTTTCTACCGTTATTATTTTTCTTTAGTATAAAAATTATATTATATATTAGTGTATTAAAATATTTGATCAATCATATATTTTTTTAATTATACACTAAAGTTTATAAGAAATAATTTATTTTTTACGTAACTTACATAATTTAGGTAAAAGTATTTCAATTTTAATCGTATAATTAATGTCAATAAAGTATGTATTTAGAATTTAAATTTTATTTTTATATGTGCAATATATATATGTTAACTTAAATATCTTAGAAGACAAGTAATTTGATATATAGTGTGTTGAAAATAAATTCAAAATAAAAAACATAAATAAATTAAATTTGTTGGCATAAAGGAAAAAATAATATTTTTTTGATAAAATTAACTCACTCTCTTTATTGGAGAGTGAGCAGCAAGTGTATCGGTAAATGTTAGTTGTTAGTTCACTAAATCTTCAAACACTCCAACAATATCTTCAAGCCAACCTTATACCTCCCTCCTAATTCATTCTCAATGAGAATCGAACCCGGGTTACTCACTCAAGTGAGGAGTCCGGTGGCCAGGTGAGCTGACCCACCTAGTTCTTTCTCTTCTACTTTTATATACGTATAAATTTTATATAAAAATAACTTATGATAAATTTATAGCGAAAATATTTAAAGTATTAAATAGTTGATGAAGAATAATAAAAATATTTATCAGGAGTATAAAAAATTAGAGTTAATAAAAATTTATAATAATTATAACATAATATCATTGATCAAGATTTTTGATATTTCTGGTGAGATTTTAAATACAACTAATCTTATATTTAATATTTTAAAATTGAATCATGATAAGTTTTTTATGAATTATTTGCATACAAATTTTTACCATTGTATAATAATTTATATATGTATTTGTAATTAGTTCGAATTAGGTATTGAAAGTGATAAGAATGCAATTAACGTCAAAATTAGTGTGTTATTTAGTTCCTGTATTTGGACTAATGATGCAATGTAATTCGTAGAGTTTATTACGTGATTTAAGTACACGTATAAATATGAACAAATGCAGTCAACGTACATACATACCTCCCCTCCTTTGATGAATTAAGTTGATTGCCTGACGACTTAAGCAAAAATAAAATAATTGTGATTTAGTTAAAATATACATATATTCAGTATCAAGCACAGGATTTTTAATTCTACTCAACACGCATGGCCAGTTTTCGATTTGTACGATATACAATTTTTTAAGGTAAATAATTGCTTTTAAATATAATTGCACCATTTTTTTATTTGGATGACGAGATTCAGTGTTTCTTGAGATGAAACTACTTTGGTGTGTACAACTATTATACTATTAAGTTTGAAAACTTACAGAGTTGATTTTATCAATTTGTAATTAATTATAAAATTATTGGTTCCCTCACCGACAATTTGGAGACTTCTTTGGTTCATAAATCACAAAAAGTGAAAAAAAAAATTATAATATTCATAGTATAAATTAAATTTATACAATAAAATATAATTATTGATATCAATAATTATATTTATTATTTTAATTCTCAATTCTATTTTACTGTCAAAAGGAGAATTACGATCCATGAATAATTTGAATTAAAATGTTACTTTCTCGTAAGGTAATATTAGAAATCAAACTCTAAATACAACTTATGATCAATGTTCTAATAGATCTAATAATTTGATGCATTAAAAGTGTTCTAATAGTGTCCTACAAGAACAACATGTTCTTTTTATCAAAATCCCCTTTTCTAGTTTCTACAAGAAGATCCTTTACAGAAGATTCCTTGGATTATTCCTACATTAAAAACTCACCAACAGTACTTAGTTAATAAATAATTATTCGATTTTATTAACACATTTTATATACAAATCCAACACATTATTGCACACCAAATCCTTATTGATTTGCTACGGTGGTACTCCCTACGTTCCAACTCTTTTTTCCCACCTAAAAATTGAAATAATTTACACTCACAAAAGTCAATAAAATACATTTTATTAATTAATTTTACATTTACATACTCTATTTTTTTTTAACCAGTGTGCCCAGATCTTTTGAAAAAAAGATTCGGGACGGAGGAAGTATCATTTATTTAATCCATTATTCTCGTTCCCTACAAAATAAAAATCATATCAGTTGATATTTTGGTTTTAAAACTTAAGTCGTGTCTTTAGGCATCGATGGAGAAAGTTATTATTAAATTACACACTAAAAGCTGGTTCATTGGTTGTTCTTCTTGACTTTATTTGTTCAAATTTATTGAAAATATTCTGCTTAACGAGTTAAATACTAATAATAAAGTAAATTAGAGATCATGGGTTGTTGGTCCATTGAATTATGGGACTTAGAGGGCGAATAGACTTTTTAACTTAAAAAAAAAAAAATCCCTTATTCATCTCTATTTTTTCTCCAAGAAAAATTATAAAATAGTTTAAAAAATTAATATTAATTATATATTAATTTTATAGAAAAAATATATTTGTATATTAAAAATTTTATATATTTATATAAATATTTTAAATCAATTCATAAAAATTAAAATAGATGAACAAAATGAATAATGTGAAAATAACAAATCAATTCAATTTCTTTATATGAGTATGATAAAATTGATAAACATAACATATTTTTTTAGGTTTTTTCACTATTTCTCATAGTGGGGGAGAATATGTGTACGTACCAATGTACAAATTAGTAATTATTGTTCGTTTTAAAGCCACAACAAAATGATAAGAATTGAAAATCTAAATAATTTTTGAAGAATACAAGATTTGAAGATGTTAACTTAATTATTTAATTGAAATTAGGGTTAATAAGGTTAAAATAAAGTGCAATTACATAAAATTCACAATCCAAATTAAACCAAATTATCACGAGTTCAAAATACGTTCTTATATATAAGAACTTACACAGTGTGACTTCTTCTCTCAATGTCCTATATATAATATACCCAAAGTGCAAAATTTGACTAGTGTTCAATCGCTGTGGGATTGAAAAAAATACACACACAATGAAAATAAAATCAATGAAATATGAAATGACTTGGTGCAAGTAAATATAACTAAAATAAAGAATCAGAGAGATACGTTTAGATTTATTTGAATGCAACTCCAATTATATTGGAGATTCAAAATAAATATACGAGGTTGTAGGGACTAATTAATGTGAGAAATTTGGAGACATCGATCTCGTTTTCTTTCTCGTAAAAAATTTCTTTTATTTTTTTGTCTTTCTTTCTGAATTTTTCTAAACTATTTTGGATAAAATGTAACAGTACTAGAGAATATTATAATTAATAAAATTATTTAGGGCATGCCACGAGGATGTGTTGGTATTTCTTTATAAAAAATTCCAACGAATTAAAATCAATAACGTGCTAATTAATCATTCCTGTTTGCAACACACACGAATATTAAACCTGATGAAAGTAAATTCAATAACGTGCTAATTAATCATTCTGTTTGCAACACACACGAATATTTAACTGCATGTTTATTTCTTCATAAGAAAATATGATCAATAATTGGATTTATTCATCTGAACAAGTTACAAATCAACTTTTGATCATCCAAAAGAAATGGTCCAACATGAGTGTTTCGTTCACTCATAATTCAAATGATTGTTTTAAACCAAAATTTTCCAACAATCACACACATGACTTGAGTGAAAATTCTAGTTATGCATACATATTGTTTAGCTTATTTGAGATTCTATTATGTTAGGATCATTGTTTTTTAGAACCAGTTGAATCGGAAACTGGTCATAGAACCGGTCCAGTTACCCTCTAAAAACTGTTTTTACAGTTGAACCGAAAAAAATCGGCCAAAACCGGAAAAATCGCCCAAAATTTGGAAAAACTGGTTGAACCGGTCAGCCTTTATTTTTTAATTTTTTTCTAAATTTTTTATTAAATTAAATCGTGAGACATGTTTCAACTCCAAAATAAATTTATTCTACAATTTATATATTTTAAATTTTTATAATAATATTTTAATTTGAGACTTTACTATGCATGAGTTACGATACATGTCATTGATTACAATTTGGTATTATAATTTATAATTAGAGTTATTTTGAGTATTTTGATTTTAATTGTCTATGTATTATTTAGTTTATTTTAATTACAACATATAATTCATTAACATTTTATATGGGAATATTTAATTTAATTTATTTTTTTGATATAATATATATAATATTAAAAATACACTGAAATGATTTTAACGGTTAGATCGCCGGTCCAACCGGTGCTCTGTCCGGTTTGATCACCGGTTCGATTATGAAAACACTGATTAGGATAAGTAGCTTGTAACTTTGAATTTTGTGTAGTCCAACACTATTGGATATACCGGTGGCTTAGCAGACCACATCTTTGAACTAATCATTCTCCATGTATACTTAAACAACAGTACACCCTCCACTTCATTATTTTCTCATTTTTGGCTATGGACATCTTTCGTTTCATTAATATTTGATGATGTAGCCCTCACTTCTTATTTACAATTGATCTCCTTTGAGTATCCTATGTATTCAGTCTCTTCAAGACTCTAAGAATTAATAAAAGTCTTTGACTTAACGTTTACCACATTTTTACAGGCAAGTCTCAACACTTGATCTAGTCTATTGTCTAAGGAAAAGACATGATTCTCAAGTGTTTTGTTTTGAATATTAACACTTAACAAAATGATGTCATTTGAAATTCATAAATTCATTCATTTTAAATTTCTTAAATTCAAATGATTTTATGCAAACACAGCCTCAAAATCTTCATATATATATACAAGTCACATATTTTATTTTGTACAACTTATCAAGTAATATATTGACGCACCGTGCAATTTTATCCCAGCTTTGACCTACAAAAGTTGCTCTTTTGTTTTTTAGTAGAAGCACTATGCCAGAAACAAACTAGACAGGGGGATTTCCTGTTGTCGTAGGTAGTTTTTTCCCGTTATTGATCGACTCGTTGTTGTATCTCTAGACATTTGACAATGGGGAAAAACTGTTGTCATAACTGTTTAAGACAATGGTGAATCACCGTTGTCTTAACTTTAAATAACCGTTGTCATAAGTTCAAAGAAAATGGTTTAGGTCTGTTGTTATAACTACTTTAGACAATGGTTTTTGACCGTTGTTATAAGTTATCAAACTCGTTGTAATAAACAACTTACGACAACGATTTTATGTCGTTGTTATAATTTAGTGAACCGTTATGTTAAATACTTAAGACAACGGTTCTAGACTATTGTTATAAATTTAGAGAACCGTTGTATTAATTAATAACTTCAGACCACGGATTTTCATCATTGTGTCATAATTATATCCCGTTGTCTTTACTCTACATCCACGGTTTATACCTGTTGCCAAAATTATTTTTGAGTTATTGTCTTATATATCTTGCTATATTAATATATATTTATTCATTAAAAGCATTCTAACTAACAATAATGCAATTTTATAAAACCTTACAAAACACCAAAATCATACATCCTTACAAAATCAATTCATACATTAATTGTAATTTGAAATAACTCATAAAAGTGTGAAGTTATATTCAACTTTAACAATATATTCCAAATCATAGTACAATGTATTCTAAATATTTATATTAATATTGTTCAACAAACAAATTAATTCATTATTTATGTAAACTACTTTTTTTTTTTTTTCCATTTTTGTATTCTCTATTAAAATAATGAAGTTAAAAAATTATATTTCACTTGGGTGAAATGGGAGTGGCCCTTATTATTATTGACCATGTGATTCCTGATGCGATCGAAAGAGTTGGTGGTTAATGTCAAACCCTAATTTTATTTTCGTAAACAAAAAAAAAAAGTGCCCAACAAATATCCTTCTTTAAATACAAAAGCCTATAGTAGCTGGCATCATATCAAAGCCACATTTTGTCCTTCTTCCTCAGATTACAACCAATATATATATATATATATCGCATGTATTAATTCTTCATTAATCTGAAGAGAATATTATTACATACGTACGGACATTATAAATGGTTGTTTGAAGATGGGTGTCAAGAAGATGAAGCAGATGCATAGGAAGGGGTTGTGGTCTCCTGATGAAGATTTCAAGCTCAAAAACTACATTCTCAACTATGGCCACAACTGTTGGACCTCCGTCGCTATCAATGCCGGTGAGTCGACCACCTTCTCGTGTGTATATATATATATATATATATTTCACGATCAAAGATTATGAATTTTTGTAATACTTTTAAAATTTGAGTATTATAAAGTTTTATATAAGTATCACGTATGAGATGATGATGTTATACAAAAATTGCTCTGCATATGTATATATATGCACATGTGTATTTATGTGTTAATATAATTAGATTAATTATACACCTCTCCACAATTCTATCCCAAATTTATTTTGCCCTATTATTAGAGAAAAAAGAATTGCACAAAAAAAGTTGGTACAAGGTTGATTGCTAATTTTTTTGAATAATTCTTTTAAGTAGAACAAAAAAATTTGTCGTCCTATTTTTTGTTTTCTTAACAATTTAAAAGCTAGGGGTGAAATTGATGTGGGCGTGAGACTTAGGGCTATTATTTTAATACTTTATACCCAATAGTAGATAATGGCTATAATAACAATTAAATGTATTTTGAAAATTACTTTGCTTCACATGAGAATTTCTTTGTAAATAATTAATAACATGCGGTAATTAAGTGCTATTTCATGACAAAGTCATCCCTTTCTCCAAACTAACTTAATTGCGGTGTCAAACTTTGCCGAAAATGTGAAATCAGTTTTGGTTGAAATATGACGTTAATAATTACGACAGAAAATTGTAGATTAATTAATATAATTAAAATGTATATTAATTAAATTTGACTGAAACATAAAAGGGTAAATTGCACAATGGTTCTATGAGAATTTATACTCATCATTTTGATCCTTTTTGTTTAGCACAAATGGTTTTATAAGATTTTTTTCATAAAAAGTAATAAATTATTGTGGGATCAGATCTGTTGAGCATAAATTATCATGAAATTATAAGTGCAATTTATTTTATCGAATGAAATTAAATATGTTTAAAAAAATCAGAAAAAAACGTGAAACCAAATTTGTTGAACATGAATTCTCTTGAAATAAAAAATGCAGTTTTATATATATGTAATTGAACCAGTGGCTTAGATGGAGACAAGAAGTCAACAACGAAAGAATATTGTGTTAATTTGATGTGTTGTAAGCATACAAATTGATGATGACGACCTCATATTATTGTCCTATTCTACTCATTAACAAAATAATGCATAATTTGAGCTAATTAATTTTTATAAGATTAACTTACATGATTATTAATTAATTAGTTGTTTAATTATATATGTGCAGGTTTGCAAAGGAATGGAAAGAGCTGCAGGTTAAGGTGGATTAATTATCTAAGGCCAGGATTAAAACGAGGGCCTTTTAGCTCCGAAGAGGAAACCACTATTTTGACCCTTCATCAATTATTAGGGAACAAGTAAATTTTCTAATTCACCTGCTAAAATTTTTGCCAAATTAAGTATACTCTTATTCTTGTATACACCAAACCTCCCATACAACTCAAGTGCATTTTTAAAAAATAACACTATTTATTATTAAAAAGTCACACGTGTGATTTGTCAATAGTATTTTGTATAACTTTTTAAAAATACACTTAAATTACATAATACATCTGGTGTACAAGATACTTACTACTATTGGTTTGATAATTATATTATATAATAAAATTAATTAATATCATCCATTAGGGAAATGCATAAAAAATATTAAAAAATTTATAAAATAGTTTAAAAAATGAACTTATAATAAGTTCATGACATTTCTACTGATAAAATTTTAATTTATATTTTTGTGAAAAAAAAATTATGCATATGTGCAAATCATATGGATCAAATTATAGTTAAGTCATTTTTTGTAACAATATGTAAATATTCAAAAATATTAATGGTACAAGTCTTACCTAATTAATTAGTTATTTTATAGTCCTATTATCTACTTTGTATAATTATTAGAATTTATACATTGACTTGCACCGTCTCAATTATTTCTATTCTCTGAAGAATAAATCAAAGAGAGAACTATAGGCTTATAAAACCTTACACCATTCCTCAAGACTTTTAATAAATAAATGAAATGAAAATTAAAGTCGGAGGCACTATAATTATTCTGTGTCCACATAATTACCAAGTACGATGATGTTTAATGTTAAACGAGTTGATTGAAATGATATTTATATATGAATATATATATATATATATATATATATATATATATATATATATTTAAATGCTTATGAATTATCAATGTAATTTGGAAAGACTTTTAAACAATTTTTTTTAAGAAACTTCAGTATTAATTTATGTTTCACTAAAACTTTTTTGAGTTGATTTGGGAATATTTTTGTTTTCTCAACTCGAAATATTAATTTATCGATTTTGAAAATTAATGTTGATAATTCAAGGGGATAAAGGGGTGTAAATGAGTCGAGCCGAGTAATGCTGAGCTCGAATTCGACTAGAAAGCAATACTCGAAGTTCAAAACTCGATTCGAACTCTTCGAATTTGATCGAGCTTGATTTTTTTAGCTCAAGCTCGAACTCGACTCTAAAGCAATACTCGAAGTTTGAAACTCGATTCGAACTCTTCGAACTTGATCGAGCTTAATTTTTTTAGCTCAAGCTTGACTCGGCCAAGAACTCGACAAAGTTGAGTTCGGTTCGACTCGACTCGACAATTTTATTATTTTAATAAAACGAAATATTAAACATATTTTTAACTTTTTTTTGTCTAAAATTCAAGCTCGGCTCGGCTCGAGTTCGATAACTTTATTTATATATAAATATTATTGAAAAAATATTAAATATTGTACAAGTTCGATTAGGCTCGCTAGCTTCTCGAGCCGAGCATTTATAAACTCGAACTCGAGAGCTACTCGAATAGCTCAAGCTCGAGCTCGACTCGATTTGGTTCGAGTTGATTTCGATCTTTTTACGAGTCGAGCACGAGTAGATTGCGAATCAGTTTGACTCATTTACGCCCCTAGTCGATGCTTAGATTTTGACATATAACATGTAATTAATTCCTCAGGTGGTCTCAAATAGCACATCATTTACCTGGAAGAACTGATAATGAAATAAAAAACCACTGGCATTCATACCTAAAGAAAAGAATATTTGTGCCAAAAAATGTCCAAAGTGACAAAAACAAATGTGTGAACAATGAGCAAATTGATAAACAGTCACCTTCTTCCATGAAGTCTGCTCCCCAAGATTCTTCTTCCGAACACGTGGAAGCATCGACGTCCAGTCTACCGAAAGTTCTCTTTTCCGAGTGGCTTTCTCTAGACCAATTTTATTGCCAGAACTCCGAGAGCTCTGGCAATGAGATCAAGCATACTTTTGACTACAACAATAACACCAATCATCCTAATGGTGTGCTTCCAAATGAAGGGGCATTTAGTGGTGAAATGAGTTCTAAATCCAACGCTATCTCTGTGGATGATATGCTGCACTTGCAATTTGGCCTCGAAGAATATCACATCTCTAGCCATTTTTTCCCAGGAGAATTCGATCATATGTACATGTGACGAATGGCATATATTAACTGTGCAACTTTAGGGAAGAAATATTAATGCTTGTAAAATTATATTTAGCATAAGTGCATGATTAATATTACTGTTCATATGATTGTTGCTTCTTAGCTCATTGTTTTCTTACCATAACTGTAAACGGCAAAACGTCGTTCTGTAATAAATTCTGTGATGAGACGATCATGTTATTTGATTTAAATTTTACATTGTATATATGTGAAAGAATTTCGTCTCATCCAAAAGTTGTTAGGGAGGTGTGAAATCGATTCATTTATTTAATTTTTTAACATGGATGGAGATCCCCTCCTGTACAAGAGGGTCATGTGCAGGAGGGGCACCATAGGATCACACACCCTGCACGTATGTGTGTGATCCAACGGTGCCCCTCCTGCACAGGACCCTCATGTACAGGAGGGAATCCGGATCCTCCTAACAACCCCTTCATATGGTTACGTTGATACTGATTGGACTCGATGTCTTGAGATAGGAAGATCTACATATGGTTACATCTATTTTTCTTGGGGGTAGTCTAGTAATATCTATCTTGGAGTATCAAGAAGCAACACAATATTTCCTTGTGAATCAGAATATAGAGCTCTTGTCAACACGACTTCTGAAGTTGTCTTGTCTTCCTTATGGGATTTGCTCAAGGAACTGTGCGTTCTCCCCTCGAATCCGCCTATTACTAAATATGAGTAAGACTTCTGTGCACCAGTTACACGGTGCAACTCAAGTTTATTTTTAAAAAGTGAAACAATTTATTACTGAAAAAATTGCACAAATTATTACTGAAAAGTTACACTGTAAAAGATACACTTTTCAGCAGTATTTTGTGTAACTTTTGAAAAATGAACTTGAATTGCACTGTGTAACTAATGCATACAAGACTAATCCACTAAGGGTATGTTTGGTTCGTAAGATAAAAGTATTTATCCGTAAAAAAATATGCATGTTTTTTACGAATAGATACTTTTATCTTACGAACCAAATGAACCCTAAATATAATACTGGAAACATGAACAGTAAAGTTTTTTTTTTTTTTTTTTGGTTTACTTCACAAATACAGCAACTAAAGTTGTCCACCGTGTAAACATACATACACATTTGACATCATATGCACACAACAAATGTAGGACAAATAAATCTACATCCAAATCACCACACAATATATATGAGAAATAAATAAATAGACACCCAAATGGAAAATTAATTTACAGAATCAACTTCCGTTTTAGACATGATTTCAGCTTCAGAAACACCCCAGTAGCTTCTTTGGACCGGTTCCTGTTGCACGATATTTTGCCGCTACTTCCTCCGCCTTGAGAAGATCTTCGCCACGTCTAGCTTCGACCATTGCTCTCTTCTCTTCTGCTTCCTTGTGGATCAGGGCAATCTTGTTCTTTGTTTTTTCAATGTAGCCAGCTTTCTGTTTCTCTAGTTGTTCCTATGGACAAATAAGACATTTAGAGCCATAAATTACCATATTTTCACAAGAATTTATTCAGATCAATAAAACAAGCCATGTGATAGTTATAGCAGCTCACATGCAGCATCAGGAATTTATTCTCACATGAATTTTTTTGTTCACAAAGTTCTACCTAACTTTAAATATCTATTGATTTAGATTGGGAGTTTATATAGTTTGATATGAAAAGATTGAATTGGTTAGCAATGTAATAAATGTGAAATAGAAGTGAGTCTACTTCTCATGGATCTAATTAACCGAAAATCAGTGTAGGGTATAAAAACGAGTCGGAATTAAAAACTTTTTTGGGTCCTAAAATTTAACTGTTTTGATTTAGACTCAATATTAAAAGAAATCAAATTTTGATCCCAAAATAACTGGAAATTGAAAGCGGTGTCAATTTATTTCACGTGAAAATTTAATTTGGGGCCGACATTAGACCGTAGAAAAGTTAAAGGAGCCAAAATTGGATATTCGTGTGACAAAAAGAAAACAGCATTTTCAATTTTAATATTGAGATTAAAATGGAAGTTTAAAAAAAAAAATTGGACTAAAATTGGATAGTAGATAAGTTATGGGACCAAAAACTTCTCGACTCCTAATGAGTCAGCCAGCTCACGGGCCAACAACGAGCTAGGAGAAACATCATTTCATGTTGAGTTTGATGCAATATACATTGGATTCATTACCTCTATTTTCTTAAGCTCAGCTTCTAGATTTGCTTTCTTGCTGTTCTCCCAAGCTCCAACAGCAGAGAATTTCTTCTGAGCCCTGTGAATTATTTAGTAAGCATTAATTGGCTACATCAAAATTTAGATCATTCTTCTTCTTTTCTCATGCATTTGTGCACAACTTTATCACCAATTTTTGTATAAAAGTCCACAATCAACAAAGAATGGGGCATGCTGGGAAGTGCTTACTTATTTTCAGCTTTAGACTTCTCACTTTCTTCCCATGCTTTAATCAAAGACAATCTTTTCTCTGTTGCTACCCGAGAAAGCACAGCATCTACGGAAACAATCAAGGAGTTACGGGTTTTTAATTCTTTAGAATGGAGATCAAACCTAGCATCATACGAAGTCGCACAAGTACAACGACGATACCTCTGTCTATAGAGCCCCCTGGTTTCTTCTCCTCAGCAACTTCTGGCTCTTTTGCAATAGAGAAAAATTTTCACAAGTTAGCAAAGCAGTGCTTGATAAGTTGCAGATTTTTTTGTTCTTTTCCTTTTGTTGTTGTTGAAGGATGCAAGAATGAAGACAAAGTAGGTTAAGTGATGAAATTTAATGAACTAAATCAAGAAATTTTGGAATAGACTTAGGGCAATAAAGTAAAGAATTATTCACCAAATGTTTAGTTTCCTTAGCTAAGCATAAACAAATAGATTCCTATTTTTTTCCTTTATCCAAATACTAACAAATACAAGAATCAACTCTCTTATCCATACCCAAAACAACAAACAGATGATTGCGTAGAAAATAATTTTATTTTTCTCAACCAAATTCAATAAAGTTGTGTTTGGATGGAGGGATTTGGATATATAAATTCAAATGAGGGGTGATCAATTTCAATTTAAATTTAAATTTTGATAGAAATACCTCTAACTGGCTTAAATAGGCTTCAGAGCAAAGATCTTTGATTGCCCAATTCAATAAAACAAATTTTCAGCTATTTACTTATATACAGAAACCATCAAACACGCACACACACATAACACAAACACACGGGGAAAAAACAAAAGGAGGGAAATTACTCTCAACTATGGCAAGAGCTTTGCAGTCATCAGCCTTCTCTTCTGCGGGGGCCGGTGGTGCAACGGTTTTCTCCTCCGCCACCGCCGGCGGAGCCTCCGCTACAGAAGGCTCCGGCTCCACTTTCTTGGCTTCCTCCGCCATCACTTGGGAAAACTTTAGCTTTGTGTGATTTGAACGGGAAGTAATAATAGAAATAAAAGGGCAAATGAAACATATGGTAGAAAATTATATATAGAGGTATAGCAAGATAATTGAGTGCGTGTGTGGTGCGTGTGTGTGAGAGAGAGAGAGAGAGATATGAGTTGGTTGGAATGTATGCGTCGGCTGGAGCCTTGAGTAGAACCGGGGTGGGGGCTGGTTGCTGCTGATAATGATGCTGATAAAGGTATTGTGTGAATTTGGTAATATTAGTTTTCATTATTCCTTGTGTTGTGCTTCAAAATTTTGAAATTCACACTTGTTTTATTTGAATGTCCCACTTGAATTTATATATTATTAAAAAAAATTAATTTACGTGCACACTCACAAATTTATACACATATTTACTCATATGCCACTATTTTATATATAAATTATATTTTCCTTAAAAAATATATCGTCCCGTAGGGTGCAAATACCTACGGGACGGAAGGAGTACTTTTTAGTTTAATTTGTTTTATAAAACATTGCATATTATAAAAAACTTTAAAATTTTAATAGCAATTCAAATTATGATTTTTTTGAAAATGCACTTAAGATCAAATTTTTAATCTTGTTAAAAAAAATCTTCTTTTTTTTTTTTTCAATTGAAGTTACAAACACATTTGTGTTTACATGTTGCTAATGTGGTGTCTACATGACAACGATGCATAGTAAAAATTAAATTAGTCTCACATTAAAGTTAATTGACTTAATCAAGAGACTTTCGCATCAGACGAGGTTCTAATCAGCTGACTTCATCCAAATTAGACAACCATCATTCCTGATCTAACTAACAACATTCTGAACAAACATTGACACCAACGCCTACAACACTGATATTAACTTAGTTTGATCCCGTAAATACACATATTTTGATTACTTTCACAATAGTGATACAATTTTTATCATGAAATTAGATTTTTACATTTTTTTCAAACCGTTTAGCCAATCAACACAAATAATATAGATATAGAGTTCAATACGATGAGAATAATCCACTTGAAAACTATAAACTTTGATTAAGATTTAGAATTAACATTCTCTCCTTCAAAGCATTCTTGCTGGACTAGTGTTAGATTTCAGGAGCATCATAAAAGGTAATAGCAAAGTACTTCTTCATACAGAATTTCTATTCTTGCAATCACAAAAAAAAAAAGTACAAGAATTGATAATTTCTATTCATCAAACAATTTCATGTGTACGTCCTTTTGATCATATCACATATATTAAACTAATGGATTTGCAACTTTATTTTTATAAATCCATCTCAAACCCAAAATTAATTTCAAATGAGAGATTTCAAATCTAATATTCTAAATTTAACCAAAAATTTGAATTTCTCCGTGACCACATTAATCCATGTTGTAGTTCTCTAACCACTTAAGTTATTTCATTTTGTCTATATTTGCTTTCTGTGAATACATAAACAATAGAGATATATACTTATTAGTATAACTAATTACTTCAAGTAGAAGTGTGTAATTTCAACTTACACACTTAAAATCATCTCAAGATGAATGATAATCAAATATTTTAGATTCAACTTTGAAATATTGGTCACACATTATGTACTAACAAATACACCCAATTTTTCTTACAAAATTTTAAATTCTACCTTCATAAGTTCAAATTTAGAATCATTGTTAATTCATATAAATGCCTTTATTACATATAGAAGTTAAAAAAATTCAAATCATGTATACAATCAATCAGAGTCCAAAATAATGTGAT
The DNA here is from genome assembly GCA_026898435.1 of Prunella vulgaris. Taxonomy (NCBI): domain Eukaryota; kingdom Viridiplantae; phylum Streptophyta; class Magnoliopsida; order Lamiales; family Lamiaceae; genus Prunella; species Prunella vulgaris. The sequence continues at coordinate 541,995 of JAPKLY010000171.1, forward strand.
AACAGTAACCATCACCACCATAGTTTATATCAACGTATTGCTACATAAATATTTTACCAAAAAATTAGAGTGCTAGTGTTAAAAGATTTTCAGCCTTCAATACACGTTTTTTTTCTTCTTCGAAAGACTAACACATGTGATATATACATCGACATACATGAATATATGGATTAAAGTATATTAATATAGTCATAATCTTGTATGCACTAAATGCATCGTGCAACTCAAGTGCATTTTTTAAAAATTGCATAAAATAATATTTAAAAATTACATAAGTTATTATTATAAAGTTTATTTTTAATGGTGTAACTTTTCAATAATAATACGTGTGACTTTTCAATAATAAATGATGTAATTTTTTAAATAATATATTTGAGTTGCACAGTGCATTTACACAAGAGACTTAGTCATTAATATATAATAATAATCTATCATAAATTTAATATATATATATATAGATAGAATTTTTATAATGTGATTCTCGAATTGGTGTACTAACTTTTAAAGAGGGTTTGATTCCCTCAGGAAACGAATTGGTGTACTAACTTTTAACTATTAACAACTAATATTTACCAATAAATATATATATATATATACCTTAAAGTTATAGTTGGATCCTAAATATTTAATGGTGATGATTGATGAATGAATGTGGTTTTGGTTTAAGATAACAAAATAAATATTAATGATTGGATATTTAATGCTTGTTAAATATTAAATGTTTTGAGAAATATGCAATATAATAAAAACAATAACACCAAAATTTCTTAAATCTATATGAAACTTAAATTTGAATGTTTTTAGAGCAACACTTTTTAAAAATTTCTACTGTAGAAATTACTAAATATAAAAGAAAAAAAAAAGATCCCACGCGCGTTCCCTTCTTTCCAAAACACACGCCAACATCTATCAGACTACCACACACTAATTATTATGAGAATAAATATGTGTTTCTTAATTTATTCATCATCCCTTTAAATCTAAGTATATTGTTTCATGTAATAAATATGTTATTATATAAAAAAATATAACAATTCCTATAAAATTAAATAAGTATTTGTGAATAATTAATATTTGTTCTTATGTAACACACATTTTGATCTTGCATTATGTGAAAAATTATTTATTCTATAAAAATAAATAAATATATGTAAAATAACAATATTTTATAAGATAGTAACATATATTTGCTTTAATAGTAACACATATTTATCTCTCAATTTGTGTTACTATATGTGCAAATATGTGTTACTATATGAGCAAAATATATTTTTATGAGAATAAATATGTGTTTCTTAATTTATTCATTATCCCTTTAAATCTAGGTATATTGTTTCATGTAATACATATGTTATTATATTAAAAATATAATTATTTCTATAAAAATAAATAAATATTTGTGAATAATCAATATTTATTCTTAAAATAACACACATTTTGCTCTTGTATTATGTGAAAAATGATATATTCTATAAAAACAAATGAATATATATAAAATAACAATATTTTATAAGATAGTAACACATATTTGATCTAATAGTAACATATATTTGTTCTTCAGTTTGTGTTACTATATGGATAAATGTATGTTACTATATAAGTAAATGTATGTTACTATATTAACATAAATTGAGAGCAAGTTTTTAAATTTATTATATAATATTATTTAATTTATTTTTAAATTTATGGTAATTAAAAAATAATAATAAAATTAAAATTTCCAATGATGCAAAATATTAGTTGGGGGGCTGGCATTTGTGTTGGAGGAGGGGGATGCCAAATATTAATTTTGCTGGGCTGGACTTTTGGGTCGGAGGAGGGGGGTGGAGGGGGTAATGAATTAACATTATAGAGATGGATACTGGGAGCAGGAGTTGGACGCGCGTATAAGGGGAGGGGGAGTATGCGCGTGGTTTTGTTATATATTTTAGTTTATTTTTAGAAATTTCTACGGTAGAAATTTTTATATAAGTTTTTGTCATGTTTTTAATCTTTTATTTTATAATTTAAGGCTATATTTATATTTTACACATTGTCCCTTAATGATATCATGAAACTATTTTTATAATTTGCTATATTATACTCCCTCCGTCCATGAAAATTAGTCCACGTTGCCTTAAATAGTCGTCTACAATAAATAGTCTACCTACCCAAAATGGAAAATTTTCAATTATTATTTTTATTTTTTTATACACATATACTCACTTTTACACATCACATCAAATATTTTATTAATAATTAACACTTCTTTATACTAATACACTCACTTTTACACATCAACATCAATTTTTTCTTAATAACCGTGCACAACTAAGGTAGACTAAATATGATGGATGAATATGATGGATGAAGGGAGTATAATAGAATGTAGACAAAATAGATTCTTCATAGAATCCTATTACAAAAGTGGGACCCATATGTGAGCTGTTTTTGGCTTTTACAGCCCCCTCTTCAACAACGCATTCAAAGCAGGATCCAGATTTTTTTTCTACTATAATTTTGAATATAAAAACATATAAAATTGAGCATCAATTAGTATATCTAAACAGGTCCACAGGAAAAGCATATCCAGCAAAACAACATATATCGATATATAATCTTATATTTTAGAACGTAATATTAATCTTAAAGATGACAGGTGATATTATTTTAGATATTATGTATATATGAATCATAGATGGAAAATATATTACATAAAGATATGCACCTACCACACATATACGTGCTTGTATGACAAGATGGAAGCCAACAACTTTAGTAGGATATTCTTTTCTATATGTAATCGAGTTCGCGTGTGAACTTCATTTTTTTTCATTCATCATTTGTGTATATTAATTATTACTCCCTCCGCCCGCTATAAATTGCTCGTTATTTTTTGGCACACGAATTAGAGTAAAAGTGAAAAAGTATAAGTGATGTGATGAAAAAAAGTGAAAAAGTAATGAAAATAGTGTAAAAAATAATGAAAATAATAATAAAGAAGTGAATAGTAGTTTTCAAAAAAGATAAAAAAGTAAATGAACAACATATAGTGGGACGGACGAAAATGACAACATGAGCAACTTATAGTGGGACGGAGGGAGTGTTATATTTTCTTATCGTAATAATTAATGTGTGTATATATAACGGTAATAATAATATTTTCTCCGTTCTACAGGAATTTATATTTTTTTTATTTGAATGTTTCACATAAATTTGCACACAATTGAAGAAAAAAATAATTTAATATACGTACATATCCACATAACTACATATTTATTTATACGTTATTATTTTTTAAAAATATATGAAATTTAGGGATACATATTCCTTTGGAATGGAGGGAGTATATATATGTGTTAATTGCAAAATAAATCACTACCATATCGCGAATTACAATTTAATCTAAACTTTTGAATTATAACAAAATAATATTTTTTGCAATTTAAATTTCGGGTACTTTGACCCTTGACCAAAAGATGACATGGACAAACAGACGCACATTCATCATCCCAATAAGCACCAACATCATAAAATATCTAAAAAATATAAATAAATTTATTAATATAATTAATATAAAAATAAATAAAGAACACCTATAATTTTAAAAAAATTAGACATTTTTTTTAAAATTTAAAAAATTGAATATATTTCAAAAATAAATTAAAATTAGAATTAATAAATTAAATATTATATTAATAAAAAAATTTATTATATTTAAATACATAAGAAATATATATTAACAATATAAAATAGAAAATTTAAACAAAAATTTAAAATAAAATATTCAAAGTACAATAAAAATATTCAAATTTATTTACAATAACTTTAAATTTAAATGTTATATTTTTAAGGAAAAATATAACATATATAATCATAATTCTTAATTTTTTTTATTTTGCGTGAGCTTTTATAAATTTAATAAATACATATAATTTTAAGAAATATATATAATTTTTAAAATAAGCAATTAATTAAATAAATATTATAAAAATTCTAAATACATATTCATTATAAATTTTAAATGAAAATATATTATTCTATTTTAACTTAAAAATAATTTTTTTGAAATATAATTCTAAAAAAATTAATACAAACTATTAAAAGAAATAAAAAATTAATTATATTCTCTATAAAAGTAAAAATATATTGAACTAAATTAAAAATTAAATAAATTACTTAAATCAATTCTTAATTTTTAATAAATATTCATATACATAATATTTATATTTTTTAAATATAAAAAATCATATATTTTTATTTTATTTTAAATATTTTATTTTAAGTTTTTTTTTAAAAATATTTTTATTTTTATATTGTTTATATATATTTTCTGTACTTATGTATTTAAATACAATAAAATATTTATTTATTTTAGACAATATAATGTTTAATTTATTATTTTTTAATTTTAATTTATTTTTGAAATACATTCAAACTTTTAAATTTTAAAAAAAATGTCTAATTTTTTAAAATTATGTTTTTTATTTATTTTTTTATATATAATATTAATAATTTTATTTATACTTTTCGATATTAAATGATGTCGATTCTTATTTGGATAATGAATGTGCATTTATTTGTCCACATCATTTTTTGGGCAAGGTGCAAGTTGCTAGTTTAAATTACAAAAATTAAGAAAGATGATGATTTATTTTGCTAAAATTTAAAATTTTAGATTAAATTATAATTTGCATAAAAATAGTGATTTATTTTGCAATTAAACAAATATATATATATAACACGTAAATTCGGGTTAAAAAACTACTAAAATATTTACATAAGACCTCATTTATTTATGCAAATAAGATATAGATATCATTACATAAGGATGAAAGACGTACACATCATAAGCTCGGCACGCAATGATGCCACCACAAAAAAAAAAAATGTAATTATAAAATAATATATTTCAAAGTACTACTTTTAAATTGGTGTTATTCAATTCATATTTAATCTATTATACAAAAATTTAATATCAATTTAAAAAATAGTACTTTAAAAATATATAAATTTGAGACTATTTTATTAAAATATACAATAGCTTTATATATATATTTAGATTCCATCCGGTAGGCAAGACAATTAAAAAAGTCAAAACAGGTCTAAAAGAAACAGTATTTCAACTTGACCCAAAAAAAAATTATTTTAATTATTTGGTACTAATCACATGAAATGAAATCTAACGTTCGATAACCTAATATGTCCTCAAACCAATATGGACTCTATGGCCATTGATTGAACCAGGTCACCGGAAATGTACCACCACCATCTGCAATTTGAATTTGAAAATTTCATTTTTTGCGACGGATGAATTTAACGCGAATGGGTAATTTGCATTTGAATTTGATAATGATTTATGATGCTAAACTCCATGGACAACGGATGCCCCTTTACGGCTTTACCTCATTTTCGTTTCCAGATTTAAAATAAAATTATCCATTTGATAATCCCATTATCTGTTTATTCTTCCCAAAGCACACAGATTGATTTTTCTATTATCCATTTTGTTAAAAATTAAAAATATTTGTTAATTGAGAGACTATATTAAAACCTCATTTCCTCGACGGCCACCGCCCCACCACTCGCCACCATCCCCAGCAACCAAATTCGTCACCGTCCTCTGCAACCAAATCCACCACCGATCGAAGAATAAATATCGAGCTTGATTGACGACGCCGTTTGAATCTCACCGGAGCTTTCTCTCTCTCTGCCGCTGGATCTCCTAGCCACACTGGTGTCTTCTCGCCGCACTGGAGTCTATCGATCTACCTTCGATAGTTTCCATAGAGACCGAGAGAGTGATGTGGTGGTTTTGATTCTGAAAATAAATCAGAGGGGTATATGAAGAGCCAATCGTATTTGTCGTTTTTTAAATTCACGAGCTGAAGTTTTTCATGGGTAGTGTTTAAACTGTTTCATATATACCAAATATAAAAAATAACATAAATATCTTTATTATTTTAGAAAAATTTTAAGGGTATCAAACGCGGCCTTAGCAGAGGACAACCTTGTTATCACCTATGATATAGCATGGAGCGTAAATGAGTCAAGCCAACTCGCAATTTACTCGTGCTCTACTCATAAAAAAATTGAAATCGGCTTGAACCAAATCGAGTTGCGCTCGAGCTACTCGAGTAGCTCTCGAATTCGAGTTCAAGTTTATAAATACTTGGCTCGAGAAGTTCGCGAGCCTAATCGAGCTTGCACAATATTTAATATTTTTTCATTAATTTTTTACATATAGATAAAGTTGTCGAGTCAAATTTGAAATTTAGACAAAATAAGAGTTAAAATATATTTAATATTTCATTTTATTAAAATTCGAGCTCGAGTTTGTCGAGTTCTTATCCGAGTCGAGCTAAAAAAATCAGGTTCGATCGAGTTCGAGTCGAGCTTTGAGCTTCGAGTATTGCTTTCGAGTCAAGTTCGAGCTCAGCACTACTCGACTCGACTCGACTCCTTTATACCCCTAATAGCCTCAGTTTGTTTATCAACCGTCAGATCAAATCACATCTACTCTTGGGCACATACACCATGTCAACATAGTGAATCCCGCCAACAAATTTAGTGCCTGTTTTGAAATTCTACAAAATAGCTTTTAGAACTGTTTTAAGTGTTTCAAAACAAACACTTAATTTTCGTACGTTTCCCATGAATCATGCCCCCAATATATATTTTCAAATAATCCCCGAATATATTTGATAAATGGAAAGACTTTTTTTAAGGCTGCATTTATTTTGTGGTTCACCCAATGAAAACAGTACTTTTACATTTAAATTAAAAAATTAAAATTTAATATTTTATATTTAATACGCACCTAATATATCTATAACCCTATTATTATTATTATTATTATTATTATTATTATTATTATTCTCACTTAATTCACTTTTCCTTAACTCTTTCATTATACTTTTTACTTTATTTTTACACAATATATTAAATAGAATAAATTTTGTGTGAGACTGTCGTATGATATGAAACAAACATAAAAATATACTACTACTTATTAATTAAAAAAATTGTCACTTTTAAAAGTGATTAAAATATTAATAAAAAGTGGTAATATTTTTTTATTAAAAATAATAATAATTTTTCTTAAAAATATTATCACATTTTACCATAAACCCAAACAAAATTATAGGCCATATGATATATGTAAGGAGCTTCTTCATTAAAAATTATTTGGGGCTTCACTAATTTAACCCAATTAATTCAAAGAAGAAAGAAAATCTGAAAGGAAGAGAATAATACAAGCTCGTCCACTACTCGTCTAATTAAATGGGATAATGTTCTACATTATTCACATAAATTAGGATAAATTCAAAATGTTCAAATTTCAAATCAAGTGTAAGCGCAAAAATTTTACAATTTCGTCCACATCAAAGACAAAAATACTCATGAACAAAGTGAACAAATCAAGTGCACTTAATAAATATTAATATTAAATTATTTAAATTGTTAGTATATCTTAATAAATATAATATTATTGAACAAAAATCATAATTAGAATAGCGAGAATACTTTTTTTCTGAATAAGTGACAAATTTTATGTTAATAATTAAAACCCAAATTAATTAAGAAATACAAACCTTGACTGTCAAACTTTCTGTATATAAAAAAATTGATAAATAACATAACATAATATTATTATTATTACGTATATTCTTGACCAATCACAATATTACATATCATAATTACATTGAATCATCCAACATACACATTATATTGGAGTAATTTTATAAACAATGCATCATCTAAAAGTTATGTAATCGGCAAGACTTAATATCAAGATGACACATTAATATATTAAATTTTTTTATTTGTATAATAGAGAATTATTAAAAATTATGCATACCATAAATAATAAAAATCACTAACGTAAAATTAATGAGCATAGATGCATTAAATGCATATATTTACTCTACAAAACAAACTCCCTATTATACTTTCTCTTTTTTTTTTTTAGATAAAGTTATTCTTAAATATTACTTCTTTTAATCATTTTTATCTATTCAATTTATTCCCTCCAAAATCTAAAAAATTCAAAATGTTCTATTAAGGAAATTTATTACTTCTGTCCACATATTTTTGAGTCATCAATGACATTTAATTTATTGATACTGCATTTGACAGGCAATATAAGACCTTATTATGGTTTCTTTTTTTATCTTCCATTATATAAAATTTATACCACTATTAATTTCTCTCTTACCAAAATACCTACCCCTTCCTAAATTTTAAACTTCATATATAGTAATTGTTTTTGGGGCCGTTACAAAAATAGGCAAATTTTTATAGTTATTACAAAGAAAGACAAGTTTGTAATTTTTAAAATATTTGCACATTCATTCTACTGTGTTTTTAAATATACATATTTTTATAATTTTTTTACACTTACATCTCTTTGTAATTTAAAAAAAAAAAGTGTCCCTCCTCACTATAAACCCATTACTTTTTTGTAAATCTATAAAATAACATTTATTATAAGAGCCAATGGATTATGATGGTCATTCATGTATTTTGCTACAAATTTACATTCCATTTGCATTACATCCCATATAAATCACACACAACCCCACTATAAATACCTCCTATTCTAATCTCCTCAATCATCTGAAAATGGCAGCATTAATCAAATACATAATTCTTATGTACATTTTTGCCTCTGCTTTCACAGCCATTCCATCAGTCGAAAGTAATTTTTTTTTTTTTTATTGTAACTCTTTTATTTTTGGATTTCAATTTTTTTTACATATATTTATATATTAATTAATTTGATGATGTGGTGCAGGTGCAGGTAAGGTACCGTACAACCCGAACTGCTATGCAGTATGCGAACACCAATTTGGTAATACTGAGTGCGTGCTATTGTGCGCCAGAAGGCTCTTCAACTTTGGAGAATGCATTCGCCAGCCAGATGGCAAAGATATTCTTTGTTGCTGTAGTAATCCTAATTAAATAATTTATTTTCGGGTTAATTAAATATTGTCTATCCAATATTATTAAATCAAGGGAGTTGATCTAATTATATATATATATTTGAGTATATTTTTGTTGTTTGATTTTTGTTGGGATCTTTAGCGCAATTGAATTGATTTTTATTTTTGGATTATGGAAAGGTTTATTTTATCTTGTTGAATCGCCATTTGATTTGATATGTTTTGTTACGAGACGATAAAGTAATGAACGATATATGGTATTGGTCAAAATTTTGTGTGGAATAATTATATTTAATCGCAAATACTACTGTGCACCCGAGTTCATGGTATGCACTTGAATTTTGAAAACACACACTACACATCGCATTATGTGTTTTTTTTGCAATTGAGGTATTAATTATTTTGTCTTCGAGTATTATTATTTGTTCTTAGAGTATAATGAGTTGTTCTTGGGGTATTTACTTTGGGTATTGTGACTTGTTCTTGGGGTATTTACTTCTATTTGTTTTTGGGGTATTGTGATTTGTTATTCGGGTATTGTTAGTTGTTCTTCGGATATTGAGAATTGTTATTGGGGTATTTACTTATATTTGTTCTTGGGGTATTTACTTAAATTTGTTCTTGGAGTATTGTGAGTTGGTCTTGGGGTATTGTAAGTTGTTCTTGTGGTATTTGTTTAGAATTGTTATTGGGGTATTATTAATTGTTATTGGGTATTATAATTTTATTATTGGGGTATTATTAATTGCAATTGAGATTATACCTTTCCTCCTCCTCTCTACTTTGTTCTCCACCTTCCTCCTCCACCATCTCCACCTCCCAACCACCGCTTCTTTCGCCGGCGCTGTTCAATCTTAACCACACCAACATCCCTCAACCACATACAACCAAACCACCAACAATATCCACCGAGCACCGCCGCATGAAAATCTAATATTGCCGGATTTAATGGAGGATACTCATGCCGGAGATGTGTCGCCTACAGCCCAAGCCACCGCAACACCAATCGGAAACCGCGTCGACAGCTGGTTTCTTCTTCAGGTTCGGAGGGCATTTTCATGTGAGGAAGAAGGGGTTCCGCTGCGCGGTTGCGAGGTGTGTGGAGGAAAGAGAAAGAAGCACCCGGGTGCATTGGGGAGTCTCACTCATATTTAATTTTTCAATAGAAAAGATTTTGTTTTTTTATATATTTTTGTTTTAAAAAATATTTGAAAAGTGATCATTTATTTAATGTAAAATAAATTATTTTCAGTTTTATATCATACAAAACTAGCTTGTTTATGGACACGGGGTGTTTGCTGTGAGTTCCTACATATTTTAAAAACTAATCAATTAGTTTTCATTTTCGAAAAAAGAAAAACTCAACAAGTTTGTAAGAGAAATTCAAATTAAATTATAGAGTAAAATTAATAAATTTTGATCCATCTCATGATTCAAATGATATTACAGTATCTCATACAAAATTCTATCCAACACGTTTAAATTTCTTGAATTGATTTGCATGCATGTGGGTTGATTATGTTGGTTTTATAGGAACAATATAATAGGTAATTTCATTTATTAATATTAATTTGATTTCATTTTTAAAGTATATCATTCCAAATCAGTGACACATGAGTTGATTCATCTTTCATGTTCTTTACTTAAACTGAATATTTTTGTTTTGCTGTGACCACGGTTTCCACTCCTAATATTTTTAACTTTTGATTTCGTAATTACAATTTATTTTAATTCTAAAAAGAGATGTATTTTCAAATGAAATATAATACTCCATATTTTTAAAAAGTAAGAAGGTGTACTGGTTTAGAATTTCACAAAATTTTAAAAAACTTTTCTCTTGTAAAATAAATCTGCTGATACTCAATCATGATTTTAAAAGACGTACGTAAAAACAATCAACTGATATTCAATTTGGATTTTTTTTTGAAGAGTCCATTCGAATTCATTGATATTTATTCGAGACTTTTTACTATTTAAAAATAATTCATATGTATTCAAAAAATTTAAAGGATTTTTGTGTTAGATGGATTTTGATGGACTTTTTAGTGTATTTTATAAATACCAACAATCTCATCCAAACTCATCGGATTTCAGATGACTTTTTGAATTAGTGATTATGTTTATGTCCAGATTGATTTATATATGTGTAAACCAATAATTTCAACACCTATAAATAAATATATAAAAAGTGAGAAAAATATGTTTATTTTATTAAAAAGATGCGGGTTACAACTCTCGTGAATCTTTTGGTTCCTATCTCCAAGAACATGAGTTTGATTTGTGGTACCGGGGTCTTGACGACTTATTCCAAATTTGACTTACAATTTGATAGTATGGGAAAGATTTGACCTACAATCGTGGTGACTTATTCCATCTGACCTATTAAAACTCCATTCTAAATCTCTTCTTTTTAAGAGATTAATGACTTGAGAAACAAGAAAGCGATATTCTCACATCGGAGAATAAGGAAAAGATATTCACAAATCTTGGAGATATTATTGTATATTTTATCTCCAAAATTGTGATTTACATAATATATGACACCGTTAAATTTAATAAGTTTTCGGTGCTTACAATATAATTATTTATTTTTAAGGCCTAAAATAATATTTTAAATCTTACAATTTCATCCCTACATTTATATTTAATTTGATGGTTACTCTTATTAGTCACAATAATAACATCAACAATAAAGTAACGACTGGGACAAGGGCTTATATAATACCATTAATATATATATATATATATATATATATATATATATAAAGACGAAGTTATGAAATCAACCAGAATGCTCGATTCCGAAATTCCTCTATTCTCATTAATTCTAGCATTAAAAATTAATCTCGACCTTATAATTTAAGTGTTGTAATCTTGATCGTATATTTTGATATTTTATAAATATATATATCTTATATAAATCTTATAAATATATTCATAATATCAAATCCTATATCTAATTTTTTAATCTCAATCGTTCATCCTAAGTTCTATACTTCTATAAATTTCAACTCCATAAACATTATTATTCTCATATTTTAACCTTATTTTTTCTTGTGTCTCATTACTTCTTCTTATTTCTTTTTTTATGTTCTTATTTATCGTATTCTGAAATTGAAATTATTTATTTATTTTTTTATGTTCAAATTTTTTTTGCAGGTTCATATTTTACATCTAATAACTATACAATTTTTGTGGTTTTCTTTTGGAGGTAATGTTTAATTGCTATATTTGCAGATCTAATTGATTTAAAACTTTGATGTTTGAATTGTTTTCTTTTCTATTGTTACACAATTTCATGGTTTTTTTAGGTAATGTTTGATTGCTACAATTGCAGATCTATTTGATTTAAAATTTTGATGTTTGAATTGTTTATTTGTCTTTTTAATATTTTTTTTCATATTCCTAATATTCTAATATTATTTTTTTTATATTCTATTTTAATGGCAGATTCGTTTTAAAATAATTGTGTATGCGACATACATACCGTAAGTTATTTATAATTCTAGAACTAAAGATGTTATAGAATATAATATTGTTTATGTGTTGTGCATGTGTGCATATTTTTTAAGTACTTAATTTATTTACTGCAATATTGTATATACGTTGTGCATATGTAAATAATTGATATACATATATGTAGATTCAAGAAATCACACACACATACACACACACACACACACACACACACACACACACACATATATATATATATATATATATATATATATATATATATATATATATTATAACTCATTAATACAAGTATATATAAATTCAATCAACCTTACCAAAATAAATCTTATAAAATATTATGTTCTTGATTATTTTAATAATATATTTTTTGATATATTCGTAATTTTCTTTTAACATACTTATATAATAATAAAATTTTATATTATAAAATATTATGTTCTTGATTTTTTTTATTCATATATTTTGATATGTTCGTGATTTTCTTTTAACATGCTTATATAATAAGAAAATTTTATAATTCAAATCTTACATAATTAGGTGGATGTTAGCACATTCATATTTTAAATATTGTGTAAGATAACCTCAAATTAATGAATTATGTAAGTACAGATATATTATCGAATAAATCTATACGTAAATATTCAAGAATTTAAAATTTATAGATTCACATAATATAATCTATAATAAAAATATATTTTTTAATAATCCAGCGTAATACGCGGGTTTACGTACCAATATATATATATATATATATATATATATATATTGGTTCATTAAAATAAATGTATTAGTTGTTTGAATCAGTGGACGAACCTTCATCTTCAACATAACCAATTAATAAAGACCATAAAATTTGAGTTTATTATTCAAACCCAAGAGCAAGAGCGACAAGAGGCTAATGCTTGGAGGACTGGTATAACTATGGACATGTGGATGGATGTTATTTGGGAGGACATAATATAACGAAGATTTTTTTATTTTTGAAACTTTTTATTTGAATTTATAAGAATATATTAAATTCTTATTGCATGTCACAAATTTATGAAATTTTGCAAAGTCCACAATGTCTTACATAATCCATAAAAATTCTGAAATTTAAAAAGTCTTATAGAATCCTACGAAATCTTAAAAGTCATAAAAGTCCTGCAAAGTCTTAAAAATTTGCATAATTTTTTTCAGCTAAAAAAATATTTTAAAATTCTAATTCAATACACCCCTAAGCATTAGGTGACACCGTATCATAATATGAAAATGAGATCAATATTTTTTGATTCACTTATAACTTAAAACAGATTACTTATTAATAAAAAAAATTCACTTTTAAAAGTGATAAAAAAATTTAAAAAAGTGATTTTTTTTTGTTAAAAATAACTAATTGCTTTTTTTTTTTTAAATATTACTCCCTCCATCCCGGTATAAGTTGTCCGTTGATTTTGGGCACACAAATTAAGGTAAAAATGAAAAGGTATAAGTGATGTGATGGAATAAAATGAAAAAGTAGTGGGAATAGTGTAAAAGTATTGAAAATAATAATAAAGAAGTGAATAGTAATTTTCATAAAAAAGTAAAAAAACAAATGAGCAATATATAACGGACAAAAATAGGTAAATGAGCAACTTATAGTGAGACGGATGAAATATTATATTTTATTATAATTCTATTACTTTTTTTAATTTGAGAATTTTTGTTTTATAAAACATTCTCACCCAAAATTTTATCTACTTTTAAGATATTGTCAATTAGGAAAGATTCTTATCTATCCATATACCAAACCGAAAATTGAAATATAATATAATGTTTTTTAATGAACTTATGATGGTTTATTGAAAAGTGACGGTCAGTTTTAAGAGAAAAAATATTTATTATTTTTTTTGTTTCTAAAGTAAAGTTATTACTTTTTAAAAAGTGTATATTTTCAAATGAAAAAGATGACCATACTTTTAAGTACTACTACAATATTAAACATTTCCATCAATCACTCCTATTAATCGAAAATTAAAAAGTAATTGTGTTTATGTAAAAAATAATAGTTACTCTTGAAAAAAATATTATAGGTTTTTGTGTTAAAAATTATCACTTTTTGAAAAGTGATATATTTGTAACGAAAATTATACATCTTGATTCTTGAGTATCGGCCATTGGTAAAAAGTTTTCACCAATTCCTCCTATTAACTAAAATTTAAAAGTAACACTCCTATATTTTTATTTTTATTTTTGAAAGGGTAACACTCCTATATTTAAATTTAAAGTAAAGATGGTTTAAAGAAAAGTGATTGTAACTTATTTTTAAGAAGAAGAAAGTAAACTCGATCAAATAACTAGTGAATCTCTCTCTCTCTCTTTGAGCCAAACCTTCAATTCAATTCGCCATTCCTATCCTAACTCAAGCTTGAGAATTTGAGGAGAGATAATGATAGGAGGAAAGTGGTGAATGCATTACAAGAATTTTTTTTAATCTTCATTGATTTATGTAAAATGCCGTCATTGATGAGAAAATAAAGAGAAATGCCTTCTCAATAATAATTTCTTTTATTCATCATCAACTGAGAAAAAAAATAAAATTAACAACTCATAATTAAATACGTCCTCCATCTCAAATTTATTTTCACACTTTATTATTTTTTGTGAAGAGAATATAATAAAAGTATGAAAATAATCTTGGTACGGAGAGAGTAGCAAAATAAACAACTAACTAAATAAAAATAATATCAAATATTATAAGGATGCTAATTTTCTAAAAGTCTTGATTAGGCAAATCTGCTTGTAATAATTCAACATGCTATTGCGACTTTATCTCCTAGCATTCTCTCTCCTCTTGAAACGATTCACCTTAACGAAAGCGATCTCATCTCAAGAAAAAGCAAATAGCACCTCCTAATATATTTGAGTTCAAAAATATCAGCCATAGGAATCTGACCTCAAAACATTAAGGTAGTAGCGTGGATATACCATAAAATTGCAAACAAAATAATTATCATAATAAAATAATAATACTCTCTCCACCCCATAATAAGTTGTTCATTTTGTTAATTTCGTCCGTCCTATTATATGTTGTTTATTTACTTTTTCACTTTTTCTTTTTTAGAAATTATTATTCACTTCCTTATTATTAATTTCAATACTTTTTACACTATTTTCATTATTTTTTCATCAAATCACTTATACTATATCAATATTTTATACTCTTTTTAATATTTATGTCAAAAAGTAACGAGAGAGATGGGGTGAGTATTTTTTTGTGAGACAAAATTGACATCATCAGTGGGTTACGTTTCACCTTCAGGCTTAACATCTAATATGGGAATCACGGGACCAATTATAGATAGCTCATCTTCAAAAATAGGTGATTCAAAAAAAAAAAAAAAATTTAAAAAAAAAAAGGTGATTCATCATAGAAATAATTCACCTCAGTAAATGGCCCATTAAAGAATAAATGGCCATCACCGCGATAATTAATCTGTACAAATTGGCCAATAGCACCATCACAAATCAATGGGATAATGTGTGAATGGTGGTCGGAACTGGCCGCCTGTTATGGCGACAATAAGAGTTGCCAACACAGAAGATCGTAGCGGTGGCTCTAATTCGAGTTTGTTTCGATGGTCAAGAATTTCATTGACGGCAACCTCCATCTGAGACCAGAACAAATTAAATTATTTCTCTGCATTGTAAAGGTGTGTTTGCAAGAGATTAAAAAAGTGAAGAATCATTTTTCTTATGAAGTTGGTGAGACCCAACTTATCCCAAGAAAAAGTGATTCTACACTTTTTCAATCTCTTGCAAATACACCCTAAGTCTCGTGTCATTATTAGTGAATTCAATATGATCATTAAAACTCTTAATACCAACTGATGCAAGCAAAAGTACGATATTATGGATAATATTAATCTTTATGAGAGAATATTTCTCAAAAGCTCCATTACAATATCCCAAAGAATCATATTTATAACAAATAATTAGGATTTTAGACATATACGCCATAAAATCCTGATTATGCGACCATAGTTTTTGCTCTAAATAATGACAAACCCCACAATAGGATCGTCTCAAACTCATTCCATATCTCACGACGTGTAACTTCTTCGAGTCCAAAGTACTTTTGGTGTTCAATCTTTTAAGATATCACTAAAATAAAAAATCGGTGAAGTACATTAATATTATTATATGAACTTGGTGTGTAATACCCCTCCCCAAATATTAGTTAAACGTTTTTTAATTATGTTGTTTCATGATTTATTATCAAAAGAGGACAATATATCTTGATCTTTGTATTTTTGAACAGCGAAGGAGAAAATCAAATCGGGAGCACATCTAGCACTAATATACTTAATCGAATTAATAGATGAGTTTATGAAATAAATAAAATGTTATTTTAAAATAGACATCTCAATGCCTTCAACTCTCTAATAATTCTTGAATAAAAAGACTAATTTTTAAACCCAAAATTCAATGAAAAAATAACAATTTTTACCAACAAAAATAATCCAAAATACAGGACTACTCAGCCCAAGATAGGATTATGATCAGCCTAGATGGTTAGTATGAAAGATTCCTCTCAACAAGTTCTTACAACCTTTCAACTTTTATTTCAATCATATGTTTATTAGTGAAAGCTTACCTTTTGGCATTCTGTTGGAAGGAGCAGATATTCACTGCTGCATTAGGGATGGCCACAATATGCACCACACGTGCATGCAAAATTCTCACAACTGTCCCTATCTATCCTTACCTATGCAAATGGAAAAACATGGTAGTAAAAATAGAGAATTTTTTCTATGAATTTTTATAAAATTTATATTGTTATAAATAAAAAATATATAAATTATCCAACGAAAATCAAACTGACCAATTATATCATGTCTAAGGATAAAGAGAACCTATTGTGCATGCCATTATTTATGTCTTAATTCCTTCAACTCAATTTCTAGAACTATTTTCCAACTCTGAATGGATATTTAGAAAACAAATTTGCAGTTTTCTCATAGAGAATTTTTTGGCAAGGACAAGGCTAGTTTTCTCTAGAGAACTTTATGGCAAAGATAAGGTAAATAACACTGGTTCCACCTGTTGTAATAATACAAATAATATATGAGCTACATATTGGCTTCATCCTTGTGTCCTGAATTACAATTCAATCAAGTGCAATTTTATAACAACACATACATATGCACAGCATACAACTCTTGAAAGCATATCATGTAGTATTATATAGCCGAGTAACTATATTCATCCTGCGGAGGGGCTTCAGAGATAATAGTTAAGAGGACGAATGTTCCGTACAAGATGGTGACGATGGCCGTAAAATTGACAAGGAAGGCCTCCGACCCATACTTATCAAGGCCCGAGCTCTCAAGGAAAGTCAGCTTCTCAAGGTATCCCAGCGCAGCAGTGCCAACAGCTAATATGTAGATGAAGACACCGAAAAGTGCGTGCCATGGAAGTGACTCGCTTCTGATTTCGCTCGTTCCTCCAGGGTAGAAGAAGACCAAGAATCCATAAACCCACTGCAGATCGCAAACAATAATATCCAAGAGTTTGAAATTATGTAAAACAAGTTCAAGGTACAAATTATTCACAGCTATCAGAAAACTAAGTCAACAGGCTTTGATCAATAGCATGTAATAGATATACAAGATGTTAAACGAAGTCAACGGGCATTGCTGCAAAAGATCAGAACAGCTAAATTGATCAAACATCTAAATCAACTAACTTTGCTGCAAAAGATCAGAAAACTACCAATACGAATCAAGAACTAAACTAGGTAATAATCCAACAAGGTCGAAATCAAGATGTGGTGAAATTTTAAGAATTTACCTGAATACCATAGAGAGAAATAACACCAATCCCAAGCCAAGAGTGTAGACTGTATAAATTGGCAATATTGCTCTCGTTGTGGAACTTGAAAGCCGTATAAATTCCAATTATACCAAGTATAAGAGCAATAGCATGCAATACGAGATGAATGAGTTTCTTCTGTGGCTTCTGTAGCGGTAGGCTTTTGTAACTTATGATGGCTGCAGTTGGATAAACATACACAACAGATTAAACGAGAATGCATTTATAGATTTCAACCAAATCAAAAGGACAACATCTTATAAACATAGGATTTTTACCTTCACCTCCGATTATTATGAACCCTATCAACATCAGAACAGGATGACACTGGAAGCAGGACAAAAAGCAATATATGAGACCACAAATCAAACCTACGTATAATTCACATAAGCATTAAACAGTCCAAGAAGGATTCGTGTTTGCCGTTGATAACTAGTCAGAAGCAATCCAGCAGTGAGTCTAAGTAACAAATTTCCTTTTGAAACATATACAGAAAGATTTGTCAATTCAGATAGCAAATGATATGAGAATCTTTAACAACACCCCAGCTGGAATTTCTTTAACAAATATATGCTCCTCATTGTGAGAGGAAAGAGGTGAAACTTATTACCCTATCATATGATCATTCATCTTTCTCTTTCTTGGAAAATTCTTGCATACAGAAACTAGCACAAATTAACACCCATCCCTTCCAAAGAGTTACAATCGTCATTCCCAAATTATGAGGCTAGTCAGTCTTTCTTTTACTATTTGGAATTCATCTAAAAGGTGTAATCAAAGATACCAAACAAGCAGAAAACACCAACCGAAAAACCCCGAGCTTACAAACAAACAGTCGTGGGGAAACACTAAACAGGCAATCAAAAGACAAACTCTCAGATCAAAGTCCCACTTTCAAGAATTGAATCATAAATTAAAAGAAGAAAAAAAGATACCATCCGACGATAAAACTAACAAAGGGGTTATAGACAAACGTAGAGAACTTAACAAGAAGCAAAAACAGCAGAGGAGATGATTAATTCTTACATTAAAAATAAGGCCCTTGTTCGTAGATTCCCATGCCAAACCTCCCCTAAAGCTGATGTTCCAAATTAACACCAAAATCGCGCCAACAACGCCCAGGAAATGTACTGCGAAAGAAAAAGGTAAAGCTTTCGCCCTTATCGCCATCCCTCTCTCTCTTCTTCCTCGTTTTTCAGGACTTCACTCGAAATGGTTCTACAGAGACGATAAAGATAATCTTTATTGCAAAATTCCAGCTGGGCCATCTTATTTAATACTTACACTTTATTTATTTAATCATTTTATATTAATTTACACATTATTTATAAAAAATATTAACTTATATGAATATTCATAAAAATTATTTATCTATAATATTACTTTATTTAAAAAATAAAATGTAAATTTCAAAGATATATTTCCATATTGTGAATAATACATATTTTTTCAATAATTATAACTTTTTATTAAATAATTAAAAGTAAATTAAATTAATATAAATATTTACTCCTTTTGTATTAGGAAAATTTGCATTCATAAAATTTTATATTTAAAAAATAATTTTTAAATAAAAATAGACTTATTATGTGTATAATTATGTAAATTGATAATTTATTTTTTAATAGTATATTAATTTATATGAGATATTTTATTATTATGCGATATATTCTATTAAAAGAAAGTGTTGAAAGTTGGGAGATGGAGAATATTTCTGTATTAATATGATAACTGACACGTGTCGATTAGTGATAGGGCTATCTTCATCCCACGTTTCACAGCTAGCTAGCAGGGGAATGCGTGGCCGTCTTACTCCTCTATTGGACTCCTCGTAGGTTGGTGTGGTTTGTGGCTGTACTATGTGATGACTCTTTTATATTTTTCTTTAAGAGGTATATAGTGATTGATTTATACATAAATTGTTTTATTAAATGGTGTATTAATTATATTCACTTTAAAATATTTATTGAAGGCTGTGAAGGATATTAGCTGTTATTATTAAAAAAAATTAGAAAATTTATAATTTAATTTAAAATAATAATATTAATTATACATTGGTGAGAATATTTCTAAATATATGTTCTCTTTTTTTTTTCTTTTTTAGGATTTCACTCCGTTACATTATCATAAAAGAAATTTGATACTCACTCGGCCCTTCATCCCCAAAATTTATTCTCATTTGTATGGGTGCGAGTTTTAAAAAAAGTGAGATAAAATTAATAAAATAATTATTCGTGAGTATGATAATAAAATAATATTTTTTTTAAAAAGAATAAGTAAATTTGGAGGACGGACGAAAATGAAAAGTGAGAATAAATTTATGGGAAGGAGTAATATTCTGTTAGAGAGATTCCCAATCCATCTATGGAAACAATGAGAATAACAGTTTCAATACAATCATGAGGATGACATTAAGAGCAAAAGCATGAACAATCGGGGAAAAAAAAAATATTCAGATGAATTTTAATAAAGTTAATTAATAAAATATAAAATATATACTTTATTGATTTTTATAAGTGTAAATTATTTTTTTTTAGGGTGAAAAAAAAGTTGGGACATCCTAAAATAGAAAATGTGAAAAAAAAATTGGGACGGAAGGAGTAATATTAATTATAAATTGGTTTTGTTCAAAAAAATTATGCTTCTTTGAAAAAAAATTATACATTGGTGAGAATATTTTGAACCAGTTTATAAATATGATTACTTTTATAAAATTAATATGTAAATGTTCTCCTTTATTTCCATTTTAGGATTTCACTCGGTTACAATATCATAAAAGAAATTTGACAATATTCTGTTAGAGAGATTCCAATCCATGGGAAACAATGAGAATAACAGTTTCAATACAATCATGAGGATAACATAAGAGCAAAAGCATGAACCATAGGGAAAAAAAACACATTCAAATGCCTTTTTCATCTTTTACACTTACCACTTCAAGGTTTCAACCACCAGAGATCATGCACATTACTTGAAATAAAATCTATTTGCCCAAAAACCACAAAAGAAAAAAAAAAACACAAAGGCATAGAAAATCTCTCAAGTAGAAATCTAGAGAGGGGGTAAAGGAGAGATAAAATTAAAAAAAAAAAATCAAACAAAAATAAAAGAAACAATGATCGAATAGGTCAATCTATCAATTAGACACTTTTTAAAAGAAATTGACTTGATGATCTAAAAAAAATAACAAGAAAAAATTATTATAAAAATAAGGGGCAGTTTGGTATAATTGTAAGGAATGGAAATGGTATATGAATGGAAAATGTATGGAATAAAAGTCGTAGTTCTCATATAACTAAACTATGATTGATTTCTTAATTTTTGGGAATCAAAGTCATAGTAGAGTCATTACAAACACACAATATGACTTTGATTACCATTACTCACATTCAAAAGTCTCCAACCAAACACCTCCTAAGACTTCAAACGGTACGAGAATTGTTGTGATGTGAAACTAGAGAAAGCAGTGGTGGCGGTACAGAGTGGTGGCGACGATTTTATATCAGTATTTTTTATTTATCTTCAAAATTTTATCTAATTTTATTTTATGCGTATATTATTAATTTTTATATTTATAAATAATTATGTTATTTATAAATTTATCGTATAATATTTTTATTTTATTTATTTTATCTTATTTTTTTATAAATCATGCATTTATTTAAATGAGAATAAATTTAAGTAACCAAAAGAGAATTTTATTTTTTAAAACACGTGTGTCTATTTAGATATATATTGTTTTTATTGGAAAAATATTTACTGCTTCTCCATTTGCAATTTTGATCTCCACACTTTTGACCGCATTGCACAAGGCCAGTGTTTATATTGCTAGAATTGGTTAAGATAAGCACGTTGAGTTTGTATAAACTAGATTTTTGTCAACTTATTTTGTAATTAATGTTTTATTATTCTTTTCTTTCCTAAAGGGTGGGCTCAATGAATTTGACACAATTTAGAAGAAAATAGATAAAGAGGAAGATAAAATTTTGTATGAAAATTATTCATAATAAATTTATTGTGAAACTTGTATTAAATATTTGATTAAAAATATAAAAAAATTTATCAGGAATATTAAATTCGGGATGAATTTTATTATATTTTAACCGTTATTGATTTTTTTACCCAAATTTTTTATACTCTTATAATTTTTTAATAGTCTTAATCAAATAGTTTATATTTTAAAATAATTTTATAGTAAGATTGTCATAAATAAATTTATATAAAAGATATTCAAGTAAAGATATTATGAAGTCTATTAATAAAATAATTGTTTATACACAAAAACTTATATGCAACGTTTCACGGTGTGAAATAGTACCATATTTTTAAATGAGTCATACCCATATTCATATTTATTTTGCTCCCTTCGCATGCCCTTTCCAGTTTGATCGAAGTTAGTCGCATTCGTATGAGCAACATGATTGACACTTACTCACTGAGCTGCATGCAAATAAATACACCTTGTCAAGTCAGAAATAAATCCTGTTCACATTTCTTTAAAAAAAAAAATTTGCCTGGAAATTTTATTCATGCATAGTTTTTTTTATTGTTATTTAATTAGTGCATATATTATAAATAGTAACAATAAATAAATAAGAAATACATTTTAAATAAGATATACATTTTATCCTATAGTGACACATGCTTGTCCATATAGTAACACAAATTAGAGAGCAAATATATATTACTATTTGAGCAAATGTGTGTTACAATCTTATAAAAAGTTGTTATTTTGCATATATTCATTTGTTTTTTATAGAATAAATAATTTTTAACATAATATAAGAGAAAAATCATGTGTGTTATTATAAAAAAAATATATTGGTTTTTCATAAATATTTATTTATTTGTATAGAAATAATTATTTTTTATATAATAACACATATAAAATAGTAAAAAAGTGTATTAATATATGAATAAATATACCTAAATTTAAAGGAATGATGATTAAATTAAAAAAATACATACTTATTCTTATAAAAGTACATTTTCTGTTACAGTAACACGTATTTGCCCATATTGTAAAACACATTTGCCCATGTTGTAACACAAATTGGAGGAGCAAATATATGTTACTATTAGAGCAAATGTGTGTCACAATCTTATAAAAATTTGTTATTTTGCATATATTCATTTTTTTATAGAATAAATAGTTTTTAACATAATATAAGAGAAAAATCATGTTTGTTACTATAAGAAAACATATTTGTTTTTGATAAATATTTATTTATTGGTATTGAAATAATTATTTTTTATATAATAACACATATAAAATAGTAAAAAAAAATTAATATATGAATCAATATACCTAGATTTAAAAGAATTGTGATTAAATTAAAAAACATATACTTATTCTTATAAAAGTACATTTTCTCTTACAGTAACACATATTTGTCCATATTGTAACACACATTTCCCAATATTGTAACACAAATTGGGGGAGCAAATATATGTTACTATTAGAGCAAATGTGGGTTACAATGTTAGCAAAATTATGAAATGTTGTTCTTTATATATATATTCATTCATTTTTATATAATAAATAATTTTTCATATAACACAAAAGCAATATGTGTGTTACTATAAGAAAATATATTATTTTCTCATAAGTATTTATGAAAAAAATAATATTTTTTGTAGTAACACACATTTATTATTAGATTGTATGAAAAAATATTATTTCTACACAAAACAAATGAATATATGTAAAGAAAATAATATTTAATCTAATTGTAACACACATTTTGTTTATTAGTAACATGCATTTGACCAAATAGTAACATACCTGGGAGCGAAAATAAGAAAATATATTATTTTCTCATAAGTATTTATGAAAAAAAAAATACTCCCTCCGTCCCAAACCAATTTGCACACTTTCCATTTTAGGTTGTCCCAAACCAATTTGCACACTACTTAAAAGGGAAATATCGATTTCCGTGCACACTCACAAAACTTTCCACACATTTACCCATACACCACTACTTTATTTAAAAAATAAATTTTCCTTAAACCGTGTGCCATCTCAGGGGTGCAAATACCCTTGGGACGGAGGGAGTAATATTTTTTGAAGTAACACACATTTATTATTAAATTGTATGAAAAAATGTCATTTCTACAAAAACAAATGAATATATGTAAAGAAAACAACATTTAATCTAATTGTAGCACACATTTTGCTTATTAGTAACATGTATTTGGCTAAATAGTAACATACCTAGGAGCGAAAAAATCTGGAATCATAGTTGCGATTTTAAAAAATAAAAATAAAAACCAAACCCGACCCGACCCGACCCGGTAGGATTCACGAATTTTTTAAATTTACCCGTTTCACGTGAGTGTTCCTCTTATTTATAAGGATGAATTTAGTGATATTTTGAGTAAAATTTATTCAGTTATTGGAGGATAAAGATAAATGATTATAAGAAAAGGAAATGAACATACATGATGACAGACAAATATGCAAATGAACATACTTTCGGGAATTAAGGAAATACTATCTTTAAATAAAATAGTAATTTATACTATTAAATTATTATCTTTATATGAAACAATTGGTATTATTTAAAATTATAAATAAAATGTCATAATATTAATTTATGAAAAAACTTTGCCAAATACTCCATTTGTCCAATTTTTTTTTTTTTTTTTTTTTGTGTTATTCTCTTTACATGAATTTTTAAAAAGTAAGTATATTGTATGTAAGAATAAGATGAATTGTAAGTTAATAATATAGAATATTTTTTTAAAGAATACGATTAATTTTATTGAATATATTAAAATAATAAATAAATTTAATCAATTTAAATTTGTTCGTTCTTTTGTTACACTCGGTGTTGAAATTTTTGCTACTCTCATATATTTTTGAAGATTTTTTATCCACTTATATGGGTTTTTTATTTCTCCTTATATCAACAACTTAAAGTTGTGTAGTCCCTCCTTTTCTATTTTATCATCTTATTTTATTCGGAATGGCGCTCTTCTTATGTCACTGCATTAATATTAATTAACACAAATCCTCTATAAATAAATTTTATAAATACAAAATTAATATCACGATATATACTTATTGATATTTTTATATACAATTGTTGATATTATAATGTAAAATAATATAATTTCAGCAAATGCATTTCATGGTATAAATTTTATGTTATGAGCAGTTTTCACGGGAAACCTACTCTAACATTGATACAAATATTATCTATATCCCACGAATATAGATTTACATTCCATTTTTGTATGTCTCACAAAAATAGACATGTTATATTTAACAATCATTAAAATTTTATTTCCATCTTTCTCCCTATTTAATATATATGCTTATTAGTAATTATTTTGGTAACATGTAGTTATAGGGGTTAAATGAAAAAGATCAAGTTAAAATTTAATATGTTTACAATAATAATTTTTATTTTTTATCTGTTTGAAAAAAATTAAATCTATTTTTATGGGATAGAAAGAATATAATTTTTTTTTTTAATAAAATATCTTCAATGAAATATTTATTGTAATTTATATACATTTAAGGAGTATGGATCTTTTGAAATTTAAATTAATGGAAAAATGAACAAAATGTGAGACAATCATGGATGCACCTGGATGAGAAACAAGAGTGGATACAAATGTGCCATGGGATTTGGATTAAGCCATTTTGTCTGTGAAAAGAGCTGGCAGTCCTAGCTAATCCATGACGTCACTTCTCAGTGTAATTGGCTGATTTAACCACTCAATTTGGGGCCTAATTACGGCCCACTGCCATCGCACGTCCTACCAAACTCTCAAAGCAGACGTAAGTCACGTAACCCAGAGCATGGATGTAAATGGTGTCTAGGCGCTCGAAGATAGGCTACCGACGTCAAGGTCAAATCACCGAAAAAAATCTACCAACATATTTGGCACTGTCGAGACCGTCTAAGCAGCCGTCGAGGCCGTCTTGGCACCGCCTAGATGACCATTATTCTTCTTTTTCTAATTTTTATTTCAATTTAAAAGTTAGATCTAAATTAAAAAATAAAAACTAATATACTAAATTACTAAAAAATTAAAGTTTAATTGAAGTACTTCATAATTTATTCGTTCTATGTCGTATTATGATAGTTTTTAACATTTTGTTGACTTTTTATATTTTGTGATAGTTATTATTTATGTTTTAAATTTATAATTTATCTATAATGTATATTTTTATTAATATATGTTTTAAAAAAATTAATATTAATAAAAAATAAAATAGAAAAACCTTGACATCGCCAAGATGACACCTAGGCACCGCCTAGGCGGGCTTGACGCTTGAAGGCACTCGACCGCCCGCCAAGCGCCATTTGCACCCTTGCCCCGGAGGATTGAAATGAAGCTTTTATGAGAAAACAATTTTAGCGACAGAATCTTGTACAGGGGAGAGAGATGTTTGATTCAAAATTCTTCAGTAGAACTTAGAAATGAAAATTAACAAAAAAAAAAGGATTAATTTATTTTTATTATATTTTATATTGAATAATTAAATTCAAAAACATGACATTATTTTAATTAATCATCTCCATCTTATAATTATTTTTCTCTAATAATTTCACTATTCCTCAATTAGCAATTATTCTTTCTCATTATTGTAAAATTAGAGCAAAACTACAATGAAATTACCGCTGTAGAGATAATTCTTCCTCTAATATCTCTTTCATTGGTAGATGTAGGAAGAAAAATTCTCAATATTATTTGTTGTGGCATGTATAGGCTTATAATAAAAATTAGGTTTAGTATCTGTAAGGTTCAGTAAGGGCCCAATCAGAGACAAGAACAACAAAGACGGACCGAGCATCCTCGTTCCGGCCCACAGATCAACAGAAGAGTCACCAGAGCGGATTGTCTTAATGGGCAACGAGCAACCATGGAGCACGAGTAAATCATAAATGGTTACTCACCAAATCCTTTTTTACACCAAGATTTTTCCTCCAAAAATATTCTTCCAACTGCAATCATCTCATTGGTCTAAGGCTTCACCAAGAAGTGTCCGCTACTCCATGATCACTCAGTCATAATCGAACGTAGAACACAAGCAATTTGGGATCGCTGGACAAATGTCCTCATGATGGCTCGGAACCAAATGTATAAATATGTCTCTAAAGGCCATAAAGGTCATAATCGATCGTAGAACACAAGCAATTTGGGATCGCTGGACACACGTCCTCATGATGGCTCGGAACCAAATGTATAAATATGCCTCTAAAGGCCATAGAGAAACAAGATAAAACATACAGTAAACACTCTCTTGTAATCATCACACAACATTTCTTTGCATTCATATATACAAGAACACACACATTCAAATCCTAGACATTGCAGTAGAATGCTAGACAAATCTTCGTCTTATTTACAGTTTTTATCGTTTTTGCTCTCAATTCTTATCATCCGATCGAGTAATCGATATTTTAGGAACAACATTATCATTAAAAAATGTACCAAACATCCCCTAAATTGTTCAATATCAGCTTGTGTACATAATGAATAGGTATATCGTCATCACCTAGATATAGAAGATGGATAAATTTACCGAGGTGAAGACTCCTAGCATGTACCTATGAAAAAAAGAAAAAAAAAAAAGAGAATTCAACTATGAAAAGGACCGAAATAACTCGCTTGTTGCCGAGAGAATCAGCTAAGTTGAGGTGTACATCGGTCATCAAGTTCATTAATTTCATAAGATAATTTTCAAATCCAAGTCTTATATACAAAGTAGTATTATATATACACATTGTATACCATACAAACTTTTAATATTGAATCATTTAAGTGGAATACTTTTTAGTATCACAAAATAAATTACCACGAATTATTGTATCATTGGATATTACAAGTGAAAACTATCTAGTATCACTACTGATATTCTTTGATAATTTACTTGATACCTTTTTGTATCACAATTTATACCTCTTGATAATATGAATAGTGATATACAATAAAATTGATTTACACAAAATCAATCCAAAAAAATTCTTTCTCTATTCATTTAATTTATGACCATAACTTTTTAGTAGGGTATTTAATGAACATTAATATTTTATTTAAAATATATAGATAAAATAAAAGAAGAGATATTATTAGATTCATTTAGTTATTTAGCAAGTGTAATTTATTTTTAAAAAGAGAATAAGAATAAAATTATAAGTCAATAAAAAAGAAATTAGGAATAAAATAAAGGTTGAAAGGAACATATTACTCCCTTTGTCCCAAGATAAATTCCACACTTGATGTCCCAACTCTTTCTTCACACCCAAAAAAGAAAACAATTCTAACTCACAAAAGTCAATAAAATATACTTTTTATATTTTATTATTTAACTTCACACCCACATACTTCATTTTTTTTTAATATGCATGAAACTCCACCTATAAAGAAAATGTTATGACGGAGAAAGTATATCATAATAAAATGAGGGTTAATTGATTGAATAAATTTTCTTAATTTTGACCGTCCACTTAAATATAAATGAATCGGGTAAAGACTAAAGAGTCACAAAAAAGAAGTTAACGTAATACAGCTGTCCCCATTCCTATTTTATTTTTCATGTATTTTTTTAAGGTAGTTTGTCATTCCCTCTCTCATCAGTTTTCTTGGCTGTGTGTTTCATCTCGTCTCTATTGTATCTGCAGCGCAAGCGCCTCTTTCTCAGGTAACCTCTAGATTCATTTAATTTTCCATTTTTGATTTGTTTTCAGCCCTCTGTTTTTCCCTCTCCCTCTCCCTCTCCCTCTTCCTTTCTCTTTAAATTTTATTTTTTCTCTCCATGTTTCAGTTTCAGGTATTCTATTTCGTACGACCATTTGTGTGTTTTCATTTGATTTTTGGTTTTATTTCATTTCAATTCCATAGTCTACTAATTTTTTTGTAATTCATTTATTTAGAGTAGCTAGAATCTGGGTTTACAGGTTGCCTTATGATTTTTATTTTGGTAGGTCGTGAGTTTTGCTTACATTGGTTTTGTGTCCTTCATTTGTGTATTGATGTTTTGGTTATAGCCATAAGATATTACACAGATTTGCTTCTTTGATTTTTTTTCTTTCATCAACTTAATTTGCTCACCTTCAGTGTGTGAAGTAATGTTTTGTTTTCCCCTCCAATCCACATAATATCCCTCCCATCTACTACAACTGCTTTTCTATTCCCTGCTAATTACAGAGAGAGAGAGAGAGAGAGAGAGAGAGAGAGAGTCACTATTATTTGTGTGTTTGAATGAGATGAGTTCATAGATAGGAAGACATAGTAGGAACGGTGAGTTGAGAAGCAGTCAAGTGTTGTGGGGAAAGCTATGAAGACTATTATTTTTTTCTATTATTTTTTGAGTAGCAATTTATAGTATGAAAACTAGATCTGTGAACATGATAGCTTTTGTTTTAAATATTAGGTTAATCACTATTTTTCTATTCACTTAACAATTGTTTACATCCTCAAATCAAATATTAAAATTGATAGTTTTATCAAATTGTGGGTGTACAATTAATTATTTATATGTCAATGCAAGATACAAAAGTTAAATTTCCAGATTTGAGTTTATGATCATCAAATCAACAAACACATATACATGTGTTACTAATTTATAAAAATATACATGTGCATCAAAATCAAAGAATCTAAAAGGGATGAAAAAAATAAAAAGAGCATTCCCAGGGGTGTTTGTAGCTAGCTAAATATCATTATTATAATTATAATTTATAACAAATAAAATCATACTGTGTATTGATGGAAACAGCCACAACCACTCATAGAAACTAACATATAAGTATATATATATATATATATATATATATATCTCGTGTGTGTATATATACTTGGTAAAATAGTAGTACTTCTTTTTAAAAAAAAAATTATTTGTACCAATTGCACACACACACACACACACACGCCCCAAACAGAGTAGCAGATTTTCTATCCTATTTAATTTTTGGAACGTTTTCAAGTATTTGTCTTTTCCATTTATGGATTTGAATACCCATTTCTTAGAATGATCAATGGATAATACATATTACACACCATTCTAATACTGATCAGTATCACAGTCTGTACGTTTTAGATTTTTTAAGCTTTAAACTTGACCCATTATTCCACAATCCCTTCTCGCGTTAATTAGTTAGACTGTACATTTATATCATTTGAGCTTATTTAATTATTCATTGAGTGGTTTGAAATACTTCTAAGAATTAGAAACCTGAAAACGTAAAAATGTGAAATTGAGATTGTTTACATGCGAGTTCTTAAAAAATTAATTTCAGATTACTTTATGTTAATAACATGCAATTCGTAAGTCAGACTTCTGTTCTTAAGGAATAACTTAGGTTTCTGCAACCATAGCTGTTAATAATTGGTCAGTATTGCTTTGTTGCTAACAACATCATCATATTTACCTTTATGCATATTCAGCTACACCAAGTTTTACAAAAGTACTGCTACATTCTCCTTAGTTAACCAAACAAAACAGGTACATTCTATTAGTTTTAATTCTTCAATATGTTAGTCATATTATGCTCTATAAAAATTTGAAATTTATTTCTCCCTCCAACATCAACAATATAATTACAAATAAGTTTAGTGATGTTTATATTTGTAATTTTAGCTTTGCCTGATTAGTTGATATAGTAATAATGCAAACAGGAAGAAAAGAAACAACCCCAATAACAAATAAAATAAATAGTAAAAATGCAAAACATATAATGCACGGGTTTTGTGGTTTGCTTAATCTGTCATGTCCTTGTATGAAAGAAGGCTCTTGTAAGTTTAGTTATCTAAAAGATTTCAGATATATTCGGATCAAATTCATACCTAATATAATGTCATGCAAATAATAATAATTGTGTTACTATTAGGGGCTCTCAACTTGATAATGGATGGGTTGTAATTTATATCCACACCTCTTAGCTAAATTTAATTGTCATATTAATGCAGCAATTGGTTTAACTTTGAATATCTTTACAAGTATATTTATAAAGGACATGTTAAAGATTTTGTATTCTTTAGTGAATGAGATGGACTCTACATTTGACGAACGATGGATCTCACCTCCCAAGACAATTTGGTGAATTTTTTCGTTTGACCATAACTATGTGTATTCCTCTGTTATATGCCTATCAATTCACCTAGAAAATGAGCAACCATTAACTTTTTCTACTAATGAACCCTTACACAGTATCATTAACAATCCCATAATTACACAAATTTTCTACATGAATAGATATGATGGGTATCTTTGAAGCCTCAATTGTTTGTATATTGAATTTTCAGAACACTTTACATGGCAAGGTATTTTGAAAGAGTGGAAACCACGTAAAAAAGAACACATAATGACTCGTATCTATAGTTGTCAATCATCTGAAGGAGAATTTTTTTATGAAAGATTATTGTTATTGCACATAGACGACCAACTTCTTTGAAAGACTTGAGAACAATTATTGAAAAAGCATTTAGTACATACAAAGAAGCTACACAAGTGCTAGGATTGCTTGAAAATAGGGATGTAAATGAGTCAAGCCGTTCGCAAACTATTCGAGTCTCGGCTCGAAAAATATTCGTTTAAGTTTGTTTGTTAAATTTCATGAGCCGAGCTCGAGCCCGAATTCGGGCTCGATTATTTTATCGAGCCGAGCTCGAGCTTTATGGTATTCGGCTCGAAGGCTCGTCAATAGGCTCGAACTATGCAAACGAGCTTTTTCTGAACCGAGCTCGAATTATGCAAACGAGCTTTTATCGAGCCAAGCTCAAACTATAAAAATGAGTTTTTTTTTCGAGCCGATCTCGAACTATGCAAACGAACTTTTTTTCGAACCGAGCTCGAACTAAGCAAACGAACTTTTTTTCGAGTTGAGCTCGAGCTAACTCATTTATTTAGTTAACGAATATTTCACGAGCCGAGCTCGAGCTATTCGCGAGCTTAAAATTTTATACACGAGCCGAGCTCGAGCTCAATTATTAGAGTTCGAACCGAGCTCGAGCCTATAACCGAGCAAACGAGCCGAGCTCGAGCTTGATAGTATTCGGTTCGGCTCGGCTCGTTTACATCCCTACTTGAAAATGATAATGTTGTTGAAACATGTATGGTTGAAGCCGCAGCTTATTTAATGCTGCATTACCAATTATTTGCTACAATCCTTGTCTATTATACTCCTAAATATCGTGAACGACTATGGTTAAAATTTGAAGATTTTCTTTCAAAAGATTTTAAACAAAACAAAGCTTTAGGTTATGATGCAATTAGACGCACAATTTTAGATAAGATTGCTAATTATCTTTATTCAATGGGAAAAAATTTAGAGGACTTCTCTCCAAATGATAATATATGCACAAGTTTCCAAGATAGTATGGCAAAGGAATTGCAGGCTGAACAAGATACTTTTATTCACCGAAGATATTTTAGCTAGAACAATTAAATAAACAACAAATATTCGCTTATGATCAAATTTTTTATCATATTGATGAGAATTTACCATATTTTTTTTCCTGGATGGCCCTAGAGGTACTGGAAAGACCTATCAAATTTTTTTTTTTTTTTTTATCGGTGGATAGACCTATCTATATAAAGCAGTATTTGTTGCAATAAGATTTACTGGAAATATTGCACTTGCTACAATTACTTCAGGGGTAGCAGCATCATTACTCCTAGGAGATGCACTTCACATTCAAGATTTATAATTTGCTTAGATGATAATGATTCTAAATCATGTTGTATCATTAAACAGAGTACGTTGTCTCATCTAATAAGAATGACCAAATTAATCATATGGGATGAGGCAACGATGGCAAAACATGGTACTACTGAAAATTTTGACATAATGTTAAAGGACATAATGAATTCACAAAAAAAAAAAAAATTGATAGTAAAATTATTGTATTTGGAGGAGTAATTCGTCAAACAATACCAGCTATTCTTAATACTATATCATTGATACTCTTATTGTCATGTCATCTCTATGAAATCAATTTGAAAAACAAGAGTTTACACAAAATATGTGAGTTTGGAAAAAAAATATTTAAAACAATAATAAAATGAGTGAATAATAATTTCCAATCTAGAATGTTTAGAGGGAGGAGTGAGTAACTAATATTATTAAAAAAATAAGTCAATGCTATTATTAAAAGTAACTAAAAACTACCAGCATCGTGCAGTTTAGATATATCGCCACTATTTTACTAAAAGTCACATAGATGATAGATGACTTTCAGTATATACAAATGTGTTTTTTCAACAATAATAGATTAATTTTTTAAAAATACACTTAAATTGTATTGTGCACAAGAAACTTTATCAAATATAAAATATCAAATGTAACATTTTTGTTTATTTATATATATGCATATTTTTCTTATTCTTCGGTTCACCAAAAAATTAGACATTCTTTTATCTAATAAGTAGCTCTATAATATTCTCATTTTATCTATTTTTTCTTAATTTTTGTGTTCAACGACAACAGATGCATATTTTTTCTTAGGGCTGAAGGAGTATATATATAAAATTTAATTGGGCCTGGAGTGAAGTACCACAGCACATAAAACAAACACCAACTCAGCTGCTCAGTCATAAAAGTATATCTGAGTTAACCAGCTAGATGGATCTACAATACTTAAACAACGTTTCCTGTCACTTTACTCTAAGTTAATCATCATTATCCAAGTTCTTGAATAACTTTTTTCACCTTCTACTACAAAAAATGAGAAGAAGAAAAATCAGGGGTAAGAAACCAGTAAAAATCTTTTGCACAATCGTGGCCGTTGCATTCACAATCACACAGATCATTTCGATGCTTCAGCTCATGAACATCTCTCAATCAACAATTTCTTCACCCAAATTCACCCACAGTAATCGATCGCGAGGCGAGAAAATCGGAGAATTCGGGGAAAAGATGATCAAAATGTTACCTGGAGATTTGGCCTTCACTCTGTTTCTGCCGTCGGAAGAAGCGATTCGACGCGATCTCAGACTGCATCTGAACGACAACGACTCATACGCAGTATTGACTCGGGTGTTGGGGTTCTCGGCCGTGCCGAGATGGATTTCATCGGTGGAATTGGAGGTTGGGAAGGAGAAGATCTACGAATCGATATCGGGATTTAGTTTGTACGTGTGGAAGGATTTGAATGGAATGGTGGTGGTTAATGGGGTAGTTTCAGAGGAAATGGATTTGAAAATTGGGAAAATATTGGTGTATGTAATGGACGGAGTGGTGATGGATGCTGAATTTGAGCAATCGGTGCACGAAGAAGAAGAAGAAGAAGGTGAGGGATAATTAGTTAGTGAGTAAAAGGCAAAATGTTAATAGGAATCATCTCTCTCTCTCTCTCTCTCTCTCTCTCATATATTTGATTATAGATTAGAGGTGGATGTAGCATTTACGAATGGACAATTTTGAATAATAGCATGTTGTTTAATATTGTTAATTAGAGTAGTAGTAAGTAAAGGAAAAGAAAATACGGGATTAGCTGAATTGGTATTTAAAAAAATTGTATAAAAAATAATTCGTGGTAAGTTTGTCATAAAAATTGTTTTAAAATTTTAATAATATTAAATTTCTAATTAAGAGTATTGAAAATCACATCACCAATATCAATAAATTTAAATAAATGAGTATCATATTATTGTTTGAAACTATCAATAACTATTAATTTTTTATATATTTAAATCATTTCAAATTATATACAAAATAAAATAATATAATATTACATTTTACGTTACCAAGTTTTATAAAAATTAGATACTGACTCATGAAATTGAAAACAAAAGGATTATATCATATATTAATTCATATAAAATCTATTCTGAAAAAAAAAAAGTGAATGAGAAAAAAAAAACTTAATAATTTAAAGAATGTATAGATGCGTATGCATATTTTGAATTCATTCTATATCAAAACATATAAAAGACCTAGACTTATTAATAAAATAGTATTTGCAATATGTACGTGTATGATAGTTTTTAGTAATTTCAAATTTTTATTAGTTATTTATTCTACTCCGTCCTAACTTTTTTTTTTCTACTTTAAAGAAAAAATAATCTACACTCATAAAAATCAATAAAGTACAGTTTTTATATTTTATTAATTAACTTTATATTCATATACTCTACTTTTTCTTAATCCGTGTGCCCAGATCTTTTGGAAGTTGAAAAGACCTAAAACGGAGAGAGTATTAGTTAGTACACCCTCTATCTAAATAAAAGTATGTCATGAAAAATGTTACGGAGTTTAAATAGCTTTAATATAAAATGTAAAATAACACAAGTTATATAAAATATAGTGCACCTAATGTGATTAATGAAGGTGACTAATAACTGATATAAATAAAATAAAGTGTATGGATATAATGAAATCTAAAAGAGGTATAGTAAATTTATATTGAAATGTTCAAAATAAAAAAATATAGAAGCTTTTATTGAAACGGGGAGAGAGTAGTCCCCCTCACTAATCAATTTGTGCATAGGCACAAAAATAATTATCCAAAAGTCTAATTTATAATATTACTATTTATAATTATCTAAATTTTTTTAAATTAAATTAAGCAAAAGAATAGATTGATAGGATGTATGGAGGAGGAATACAAATGCCATTCACTAATTGGGCTGATTGAGCGGATGAATGGACGATACAAATGCCATTAGCCCAGGTTATCAGCACAAGGCTCTTTTTTTTTTTTTAAATACACTAGTCGGATGAATACACTATTTTTTTGAAAATACACTACCTATGTTTGGTATTTTTTTTTTTACTTTTTGTGCATTTTTATCGAACTTAGTGTAAAAAATGAAAATTTTTGTCGAAAAATTATAAAAATTTCAAAAAAATAAATATCGAATATATTAAAGGTAGTGTATTTCCCAAAATAGCACAGTGTCAATAATATGGGCCTTATCTAATTGGGCTGATATGACCTCAATTTGGGCTTACTTCTATAAGTGTAACGATCCAGTCACCCATTCTGAAGACTAAAATGCAAAAATCATTATATTTTTCATAATCATGTGAATGCATTATTGATTTTATTTGGCTTAAAAAGGGAAAAAAAGAGAAAAGGATTTTGGCAATGATGATCGTGGTGGATAAATACCCTAAAAGAAAAAAAAATTGGAAGACGCGTCTCCTTCGTTCTAGGTGCATCTCATCATGTCGATAGTGATAATTTAACTCAACATGGTTTTCAATTTTTTTTAAGGTGTGTTTTGTATGAAGATATTTTATTATATTATTTTAATGTATTATATTTATGATTAAATATATTAAAATATTTATTAGAAGTGTCAAGATTGAGATCATTAAAATTTATAAAAATTAGTATAATATAATATTATTAAAATAAATTTTTAATACTTTTTATGAAATTTTTTATATTTCTATTTAAATATTTAATATTTAGAATTAATTTATAATAAATTTATTATTAATTATTTTTATACAAAACTTTACCGTACCTTTAAAATATACTTCCTTCAAGTTTTTACATGGATTGAGGCATAGAATGACTCAAATTAAGGAAGTTAAGGGATATTTTTGTCACAGAGTCATGATCTTTATTATGGGTTGAATTTTTAGAGGGTTTTACCTTTTTTTTTTAACCGGTAAATGTTCATTATTAGTAGTTAGTTACACCAACTCTCCAAACACTTTAAGAAAAACTCCTAGATAACCTTATATATCCCATCTCCAATTCATTCCAAGAGAGAATCGAACTCAGGTCACTCACTCAAGTGAGGAGCCCAGTGGCCAGGTGAGCTAGTCCACCTGGTTATAGAGATTTTACCTATTAAGGGTGCAAAATATATAATGAAATGAAAAAAAGAAAGTGAAAATATTTATGGGAGGAAGAAGTATATAATCCCAACATTTTTCACTAGGATTGCTTCAACTTATAATTTGATAGTATCTAATGAAAACACATCAATTCACAAGGAGTACATGTAAAACACATTTTTCCATTTACAAGCACCAATTAACCACCATAATACCCAAATAATAAATTCTCTTTTTCTAAACGTGGAATAAGATAAACCTCATTTTCATATCCTTAAATATAATTATTTTTGTTTTTTCTCTATCACAGTACAAAATAAAATTATGTGACTCAAATGTTATGAGAATCTATATAAGTGAAACAAATAAGTACAAAAAAAACTCTCATTTGTGGGAAAATGATATTTATCCCACATATACAATGATATCAAACATAAATAAAAAATAGATCAAAATTCGTGTGATAGTGTTGCCGTATTCTTCCACGGCAGTATTTGGGTAACGCCAAGGGGAGAAACCTTGTGGCATGACAACGATTATATATATATGTACACATGGAAGCTCTCAACTTTCTAACAAGCCTTTGCAATTAATGTTTGAAATATGTATGCTCATCTG
>JAPKLY010000171.1:579700-621752 GCA_026898435.1 Prunella vulgaris
TTTTATAAATTAGACAAGATTATTTTTTAGGGTGACTTATATATTGGTTCAAAAAATTGACTATATTTACAAATTGGTGCACAATATCTGTACAAAAGTGCAATTTTTTTCTGCACAAAAATAAATATTTTTTTTGCATAAAATCAATTTGTAATTTTTATTAATTTTGAGAACCATTTTATAATTTTCCTATTTTTTATTTTCATTCGTCACATAAAAACAGGTGACTTGTTATATTTAAAGTATCATTAAATTTAATTATTTTATCATATTTCTCCTATTTAATATATTTTGTTACTGGAATTATTTATCTGAAATATGAATTTTCATAGAAATTAATTGGTAAAACAAAGCAAAATTTTAACTTTTAACTGTAATAATTTCTATTTTTTAATTTATATGAAAAAACTATGTAAGTCCATATTTACAAGAGAATACTTTTTAGCAAGTTTATATTTATAGGGAGTTTTTTTTAGCTGAAAATTTCATACCATTTAACAATAACAATTAATACTTTTTAATGATAACAACAAAAATTCTTCATACTTTTCAACTCACATTCTTTAGTGAAAACAATTTATGCCCTAAAATCAATATTTTTTTTATTAAGGCAATTGATAATCTTCATATCCTTGAATGTGGTACTATTTTCACCTTGTATTTGGCTTAATACTTGCTAGGTTGTCAAATGTAAATTCTTTCCCTAAAAATTTAATATTGTAAAATTATTCAAAACTAATGTATATCTTGACTTTATAATCACTTGTTAATCTCAATAAGTACACAATAAAGATTACCGAGCAATAACTGTAAACAAATACAACACAAACTTAGCAAAATGTAATAAATACAATTTATAATTTGGGCAGAGTCAGTTTTATTCCCAATTGAACAAATGCGTTACAAACAATTTACTATTATATATTTTGGTTTGAATGATAAAATTATCTATCAGCAAAGTATATACATATTTTTTACAAATAGATAATTTTATATTTCAAACCAAACCTACGCTTTAAAATTGTTGTACTTACTGTCAGTTTTCAGCTTTTACATTGATCCACCACTCTACCTAAAATACTTACAAAAGATTTTTCATACCTCAAATTGTTAGTTGTCAGCCATGCATGAAATAGAGATGACTTCACTAACATATATACAAGTGTCCTATAAGTGTCACTATATGAGATACCTTGATCCTAGACAGATTGGTGAGGTGTCTGCATATTTGATAACAAAAGTTAGAGATAATCAAAATGACATGTACAACCTTCAATACTGTCCGAATTTTTTCATGTTATCCTCTTATTTCTGTTGTTATTTGATGTTGCAATTCCAAAAAGAAAAAAACTTATATGA
The DNA here is from genome assembly GCA_026898435.1 of Prunella vulgaris. Taxonomy (NCBI): domain Eukaryota; kingdom Viridiplantae; phylum Streptophyta; class Magnoliopsida; order Lamiales; family Lamiaceae; genus Prunella; species Prunella vulgaris. The sequence goes on from JAPKLY010000171.1 coordinate 581,060, forward strand.
ATTCGAGTTAACGGTGAATTCAGATTTATCAATTATCACTGTCATGTGTATACACACTACTATTATGTATATTCAATATCATTATTATGCATATAAACTATCATTATTAAAAAATTAATTAAATATATTTTTTATAATAAGAATTGTAAATATATATATATATATATATTTATATATATAACAATAATATAAATTTATGTTAACTCGAGTTCAAAGAAATTTATCCTTACAAAATTTTTTTTTCTTGTTTCTTTCTGTTTTTTATTCTCAATGGAATATATTTTATATTTCAGTTGTAATCATTAAACTTTTTTAATGCTAAGAGAATGTCAAAGAGGTATTTGTTTATGTTTCAATGGTCTTACATATTTGTTTTGTGGTCATTATTTTAAGTCTGTTTTAAGGAAATGCCCAAAACTCTATTTCTAAAATTAAATCTTAAGTCAAAAGAAAGACCCCAAATACTATGATGACTTTTATTTAGAACAGAAGATTACTATGCATAATGTATGTATTTAAATTTTGAGAAAAGAATTATTTTAGTCAGTAATATTCAAGTTTGTAGAAATCAAAAATTGGTAATCGAACGCTTTTTGGAGTGCTGCTTATTATTATTTTTTTTTTAAATATATAAAAATACAAATTTGGACCGCCTAGAGGCTGCCTAGGCCCGCATAGAACCGTCTAGGTCCGTCTAGACACGAAAATGCTTAAAATTACCAATTTTGCAGAAATTGAGTCGGCAAAGGACCGTCTAGCACTTAGGCGTCGCCTAGGCCGATTTCTACATCACTGGTAATACCCTAAATTGTAAAATGAGTATTAGATCAAGAAATTATCATACAATCTTGGAGTTAAATGAATCAAATGAGATCAATTAATTGAAATTTTGTACCAAACCCCGTAAAGCGCGGTGAGAAATCAACTCTTCCCATCTACCTTTTGACTTGGCCAGCAGCAAAGAGTCTTCTGTTAATTAAAATTCTATCTATCCCATTTATGTTACACCCAAACCCCAATTGATTCCATAACAAGTGTTTTACTAAAAAAGGTTTTCATTTAAAGAAGATGCTCAACTTTCACACTTATAACGTTGGCCTCTAAATAGGATGTAATGCAAATCGAAGGATGTGTTCAAATGATAAATATTTGTGGAGAAAATCCGTACTCGTTCGTACCTGAAGAATTTACACTCTTGAAAGTTCATATTTTTTAAAAATTATATTCTTTTAAATAAATTAATGACACATGCATAGTAAATACGTGCAAAGTTTCATGAGTATAGACACAATTTTTTTTTTTTTTTAAATGTACAAATTCATATATAATCGTCCAAAAGATATGTAAATTTCTTTGGAACGAAAAAAAATTTGAGTACAGAGCGATGGTTGCTTGTGAACAGCTGTAAGAAGAATGAAAAGTGAAAGCGTTATAAATGATGCGTGCCTTGTTTGAAATATGTTGCCTGCTTATCAATAATGTATCATAATGAAAAAGAACAAACAAAAAGGTGCACATCCAGCCATTGAAAAATGAAACGTGGAGGCGGGCTGTAATCAATAATTCATGCTTCATATTTACAGAAAATTAATAAATGAGATGAAATATAAAATAAAATTCTACAAAGGTACAAATCGAAATAAATAGAACCCGCACATGTGTTCACGTGGGAACCCGGAAATACAGATCACTCTTAAATGGGATCCATATTTAATTTTTAATTTACAAATTAGTGCAATGGCCCAATACTTTCTGTCAAATATTATTGTGTAGCCTCCTCAGTCATACTTGTGCAATTACAGCTTTCATCCCATCACAACAATGATGGAATAACTGAATCAAATATAACTTCTTTAAATTCTGGAGGGTTTTTTTAAAAATTTGTTCATGATATAAAATATATATTATTAAATGTATTTATTAGTAGTTTAGTACCATAATATTTTACACTATGATTCAATTTACAAGTCCAGTAATATTAATAAACACATAACTTATTCATAAAAGATTTTATGCAAATTCTTCCTACCAACACTCTGACTCAACTTGTCACATAATCCGAGTATACTAATGTCTAATGCATATATTTGAAAACCTTAAAATTCTACTCTAGTTTCGGGACTTTTTCCACACGTTGACTTGCACACATATTAAGAAAAAGTGAAGTATGTAAATATAAATTTAAATAATAAAATATAAAAAGTGTATTTTATTAACTTTTGTGAGTGTAAGTTGTTTCCTTTTTTGAGGTGTGAAAAAAGAGTTTGGACATCCATATAAAAAAAGTGTGAAAATTATCTTGTGACAGAGGGAGTAATAAATATTAAATAGTAAAACATGTGTTTATTTTAAAAATAAATTTAAAAAATAGAGTGAAGTTCTTTTCTTCTTTTTTTTTGGAAAATTAGGAAGTATGCCAATTTAAAATTTTGTTTTTAGAAAAATGCCACTCAGTTATATTTTTGGGAAAATTGTGACTTAAAATTATTTGATAGAGTATTATATAAATCATTTTCATGACATAAACCACTTTATGACATAAAATTTATATTTATGAATTTTTTTTTTGTCTTGTTAAAAAATGATTCATGATATGAACCACTTTCATACAATTCCTACTCAAATTATTTTTAACCTAATTATTCTTAGTTGGGTTTTCTTTAATAGTGGCATACTTCCTAATTCCCGGTTTATTTTGAGTTTTTGTAGAGGTTGATTTTTATAATTACGAATCAAAATCAATTACAAATTTTAAAATTCAATTCTGATTTTTAAAATTCAAAAGGAACATTACAATTACGAATTCTCTTGAGAAAAAAAAAATTTGTCATAATAAACATTAAAAAAATATATTAGACTTATTGGATTTGCCCAATTTTTGCCCAAAATGATACCATATTTGGCCGTGCATCACACACGTGCTAGTGAAAATTGAGAATTTCCATCTGTTATGCTTATATTAAAACAAAATTAAACTAATCCAAACTAAAACAAGATTAAATTCGGATTTCCTTCTCAATTAAATTTCTGGAAACAACTCATTCCAATTTCTTTTCATCAGCAACATCTTAAGTTATTCTAATTCTTCATATCCTTAATTAGCAACACAAAGACCTTAATATTTTAAATTTCTTTGTAACACAAATCATCATCTTCTCTATACATCACAATTTAAAAGCACATGAATAGTAAACTTGAGTAAGAACATCAAAATAAGCCTGCAGGCAATAAAGAGTTGGCAAATGAAGAGGAAGATAAATTGAACATAATGACATAAAGGAAGAGGCATGAGTGGATGAAAAAGAGATGATCGAAAAGAAAAACTTGACAAAAAAAAAAAACTAAAATTATAAGAGTAATTAATTAAAGAAATAAATTGGAAGATTTACTATCCGACTTTAAGACAAGACTACAATCGTCTTGTCAAGAGTGAGATTAAAATTTGACATTTCAATTTTTGACGAAAATGAGATTAAAATTAAACAATTCAATATGCTACGGGATCAAAATTTAAAAGTTAATTTTTTTTGGGATCAAAATTAGACAACTCAATAAATTATGGGATCAAAATTAAAAAAATTAAAAATGTTGGGATCAAATATAAATAAAAGACAAGGTATAGACAACAAGAAATTCTCAAATATATCATTAAAGATATAGGATGCCTAATTGATCCTGAGAGGGGTCCTAATATATCTGTCACACAGCTAAGTAGGATTACAATATTGCTGACTTGAACCATACTCATTAATTAATTCTTGCAATTTCCAATTAATGCGCCATATGTGACTCTAAAATGCCTCAGTGATTTTTCAACACTACCGCTTATTTGCTTAAGCAGAGGTGCAGAGGTAACATGAATTCTGACAGAGACCCAAGAGCGACCAGTTCAGTTGTATTGTGTAACATATCATATAATTTAAATATATTAGTACTACTATTATTATTAAAAAATTAGTTTTATTTATAATAACAAAATTATTTAACATGAATTATTTTAAAAATAACTTTTTAATAATAACAATATAATTTTGCGAAAATACATTTAAATTGCACCGATACATCTAGTACATACAAATTATTGAAAAATTGGGTTTATATTAATTGGATTTTAAGTGGTGAATGATGCTAGACCATTTAATTGGAAGATTGAATGTTAATTTCTTGAACAATAATCAAGATGAGATTGTTCTACTGGGGAAGATTGAGTTTTTCTTTTAACAAGAAATGTGTCTTTAGCATCCATGAGTACCACAATGATGCAAGAAACACACTGCTTATCATGATAGAATTTAACAGAGTTATGACTAAATATTTTCACTTTCTTTTAAGAGATGATAACGCATACACATATTGTATAAGATTCATTTGAGTTGCATATATGCAGGAAATGTAATTAGCATAAGGACCTAACTAGGCTAGAGTTGGTGTGGGAATACTAGGTATACCTCAAATCCGCGAATAGCTGGTATCCTACACTCAATACCTTCATTTATTTATTTCCATACACAGGACAGGACTCAGGAGAGGAGACAATAGTAATGCCCAACGAAAGTAGAGTGGTCGTAATGCCCGTCATAAGATAATTTTCAGATCCAAGTATTATATACAAAGGATTATGTACATATTGAGCATCATGCACCAGCTTTTAATTAATATTGAGTCATTTAGTGGAATACTGTTTAGTACCATGATTTTTTATATCATTGGATAATCAAGTAAAAATACTGTCTAGTATCACTGCTTATATTCTTTGGTAATTTAATTGATACCTTTTTATATTAATAATATGAATAATGGTATACAGTAAATTTGATTTACACAAAATCAATCAAAAAAAGTATACTCTCTCTATCCATGAGATTTATGACCATAACTTTTGGATAGAGTATTAAATGAAATTTAATATTTTATTATATTTTATAGATAAAGTAAGAGAATAATGGGGTATTTTTTTGGACCCATTTACTTGTTAGTGGGCGTTATTTATTTTAAAAAAGAAAATAAAAATAAAATTAATGGACAATAAAAAGAAAATGAGAATAAAATTATGGTACAGAAGGAACATATTACAGTTTCAATGAGGATTGATTGATTGATTGATTGAATTAATTTTCATAATTTTGACCGTCCTTCAGAGAACCACTTAAATATAAATGAATTGGGAAAGGATAATCACCAGAAAGAAATTAGGCATAGTAACGTAATATATCTACTTTCCAAGGTGACAAGTCTGGTATAAATGTGCAACCGACAGCAGCAGATGAAGTAAAGCCTGCACCTTACTTAGATCCCAAATCCCTAATAATCCTTCATAAATTTCTCCTTTTTTTCTTTTTGATTTTTTTTCCTTTTTGAGAGGAAGGGGCCCCAGTATTTTATCTTATATCTGACTAAATCGAATATTTAATTCACACTGTGCACTCATTTGGGACCAATAATAGATTAATTCACAAACAACATAAACTTCCCAGCCATTAAACAATATTTTACCAAATAATTTAAGTAATAAAAGTTTCCTCTCTCTCTCTCTCTCTCTCTCGGTCATGACAGCCACCACTATTAGACAAGGCTTAAAGAATCAATATGCTGCAATTACAGCAGCTTCTTATTAACTCGAAAGTCAAAACCCAAAAGTATCCGTTTGCAACCTTACTAATTGGCAGCATATATAAATAATAAGGGCTTCCCTCATAATTTAATTTTGGCTCTTTATCCAACCACCAAATCATCTTAAAGACTAATTGGCATCTTCACACTTACAGCTAACGTAACATAAATTCTGCATCTCTTACTTTTGATACCTGCAAATCTTTCATGCGAAACAACCGCAAAGATGTTCAAGCGGAGCGAGAAGAAGATCAAAGCTGTGTTCAAGATGCAATTTCAAGCAACACAGGTAAATTTTTATTCAACATTGACGGGCAATGTAATTCGTCATATTCTGTTGAATCATTTATCGGGTCTAGATTTTGCCTTAGAAGTGACGGAGTGTGAAGCAGTATATACTAGAATGGGCACATTTCATATATATGGTTATATTGGAGATGGTAATTTATAACATTATAGATCACGAAACTGAAGATTTAGGAATGGATGTGAACCTGGGGATTAAATTTGAAAATATTGCAGGTGCCGCAGATGAAAGCCAAAAGCCTGATGATATCTCTGGTTCCAGTGGACGTAGGGAAGCCAACAGTAAGATTACCAAAAGCACCAATTCTTGAAGGGACCTGCAACTGGGGGAACCCAATATATGAAACTGTAAAATTAATCAAGGAGATAAAATCAGGGCGAATCAGAGAGAAGTTCTACTATGTGGTTGTCTCAACAGTAAGTCACACTTTTCTTTACTCACCCAAGATCAGGATGTGTGTGTGTGAGTGAGTGAGAGAGAGAGAGAGAGAGAGAGAGAGAGAGAGAGAGAGAGTCAGTTTTTCTGTAGTCACGCTTGAGCAGTGAAAAAATGAAAGCATGCTTTCGCACTTACAGGGGTCATCCAAGTCAGGCTTTCTTGGAGAAGTCTCAATAGATTTTGCAGATCTAGCAGAGGCTGTAAAACCAGTGAATTTAACTCTTCCTCTACAGACTTCAAAATCAGGAGCAATATTACATGTACTCTCTCTCTCCCTTTCTCCATCTCTTGCACAACACATGCACAGGAAATTTACTGTGCAGATAAACAGCTATTACAATGGCAGATTTTTTTTTTTTTAAGTTCCTGATTAATTTTCATTTAACAGGTCACAGTTCAGAACATGCAAAGAGGTCATGGTTCAAGGTGAAGTAGATTAACAGTAATCATTATATTTCCTTGTTATAATTTTGGAACTTAAAGTACAAGCAATGGAGAAGTGTTTCTCTTTTGAAAATTCTCAGATACGACGAAGATAGCGAATCTCCAGTAGCTGAATCAAATGATCAAGATATGGACAAAGAAGTAAGGTTTCTCAGTTGTACCAACATGAAGTCCTCAAGTACAAAATAAGCTTATGTTACATTCGCTATTGACTTCATTAACCAGAAACCCCTGCTTCCTTTTGTTTTTTAGAGTGATGACTTGAGTGAAGAAGCATCTCCACACAACGGACATAACAGAAGCTTTGAAGATACCAATTCAGATAACAACGATGCTGAATCGAGACACATGTATGGAAGGTTGACAAACGAAATGAAAGTGCTAGAAAGGAGGGCAGAACTTTCAGAATTAGAAGTGCAGGCCCTTCGAAAACAGATTCTCAAGGAAACAAATAGAGGACAGCAATTGTCGGAGCAGATATTTCTTCTGAAAGAGGAAAGGGATGCTATTAAAGCAGAATGTGAACAACTCAAATCCTCACTGATATGTAAGAATGAGGAGACTGAAAATCCAAGTGAAAAGATGAAGCAAGAGCTTCAGCGTGAGAAACAGCTGTGTAAGAAGTTGAAGTTACAGCTGCAGAAGGCAGAGGATTCGAACTCTGAATATGTTCTTGCAATGAGAGATCTTACCAAAAAGTTAGAACATAAGAACACAGAAATATCTAGACTTTCCACCAAAATGAAGGCCTTTCACAATGGATCAGGGAGTCTAAATGAAGATGATGATGCAGAAATGTTGAAGCAGAAAATTGAGAATCTAACTTCTGAAATAGAAGCTCATAAGAGAGAGAGAGCAGATATACAAACGCACCTTGAAAGGCTTACTCTGGATTATGATAGTTTAGAGGCAGAAAACAAGGAGATATGCTCCAAATTGGAGCAAACTGAAACAGAAAAAATGGAACTTCAGCACAATTATGCAGAATATGCGTCTATAGAGAAGAAGCTCAAACTCCAGATAACAAACCTGGAGGCAGAAAACAAAAGGCAGGGACTTCAGTACTCGGAGTCTTTGAATATAATTGATGAGCTTGAGTTCCAGGTTGATAGATTGCAAAAGGAACTGGAAAAGCAAGCACAAGTTTTTGAAGAAGATCTAGAAGGAATTACTATGTTGAAAGTTGAGCAGGAGCACAGAGCAGTAAGAGCTGAAGAAGCCTTGAGAAAAGCTAGGAGGAGCAACGAAAATGCAGCTGAGGAATTCAAACAGATTTCTGAGGAGATGTCGATTAAGATTGAAGAAAATGGGAAACTAGCACAGAAAGCGATTGGAGAAGCTGATGATCTGTTCCAGAAAAATGAAGTCCTAGAAGAACTGCTCCAGCATACCAAAGAAGAGCTTCAAGAAATAAGACAAAATTACGAAACACTCCTTAGAGAGCATTCGGAGCTACATGAAGGGACTGCTTCAAGCAACAAAACTAAGGAATCAGAAACAGTTCAACGGTGGAAATCAGAGAAGGAAGATCTAGAAAGACAACTCGTTTCAGCAAGGATGGAAGTAGAGAGACTTATGCATGAAAATGATTCCATCAAGTCTCAAACGGATCTGAAAAAAGCAAAAGAAGATAACTTGCATTTACAAGTGAAAAAGCTGAGGATTAAGAATAATGAAGCCAGAAATCATCTGGTTGAGTTAGAACAGGAGAAAGAAGGCCTAATGAAAGGGATGTCCAAATTACAGGACGACCTGCGCAAGAAGGAGCAGGTAAATACCAGTCTAAAATTTTTCATTAATGACTTTAAAGATCTAAAGAATGAATATTCATCTGAGAATGATTATCAAAATTGTCACTGATTAGGATTTTCAAATGTATATTAGAAGATTACATGAATAGAATGACAATTATATCCATACAAATTCCAAACAATCTAAACATGCCAAAGGAAATAATTCTTTTTGGTTTCTATATTTTATCTACAACATTTGTCATCCCCAAATCCTGCCTTCTTAGGTGTTAAAGCTAGACTACTAATAGTTATTAATTTGACAGGAATTGGAGAAAGCTGCGCGACAAATTTCTGTCATTTCTGCAGTGAAGGATAAGAATCGGATACAGGCCGTCAATACAGAACAGTTAGAAGAGGTTAGTATATCATTGGAACAACAGGAACTACAGTTAAAAACAAAAACAAAAGAACTTTAACATAATTGTTCTCAATATAGCATTGCATCTAAAAGATGCATTTTTTATCTACAAAATGCTCACAAGAGATAAAAAAAGACAGTTAATGTATATACAAATCTTTCGGTAGTGAAAAACAAATAAAGGAACATGAGTTTAACATAAAGACAGATAAGAGAATACCATGCTTTATCAGACTTCATGAATTGAAAGCATTATGTCACTATATCACTCCATGTTTCATTTGCATCCATTTTTATCTGGTTGTAATAAAATGAATAATACATTGACTACAGGATACTGTGGTAGCCCATAAACTTTCAGTGCGCAGCAGTGGCTTATCTGGTGGTAAAGCTGATGTATCCAGCTTGTTAACTGAAGTAACATCACTGAAGGAAAGAAACAAAAGCATGGAAGAAGAACTAAAAGAAATGCATGAGAGATATTCAGAAATAAGTCTCAGATTTGCAGAGGTAGAAGGTGAACGACAACAACTCGTAATGGCCCTTCGTAATGTGAAAAGTGGAAAGAAGAATTAGTTAATTACAACAACTGTGAAAGCATACATAGAGAAGTTAGGCACAGCAAATATGATATGTACATCAATAATCATTTCCCAGGGCATGTCTCCATATTGTTGTTTGTTTTCTAATCCTTCAAAGCCTAAAACAATTTTTTTTTAAAAATTGCGCTTCTTCAGTTGTACTTTCCATCAAACTATTGCAACTTCACTTTTTTGCATACTTATGACCTCTTTGTTGATAAATTACATAACGTGTTCACTCCTGCAGTTCAATTTTGAAATGTTACAAGCCATGGCCAAGGAAAAGCAATAGCTTATTGGGGAAAAAATGGGGAAAGAAACTTTCTACTTTAATTTGATTAATATGCAGCAAAACTAGTAAATTCAACTTGCAGAAGCCAGTTTGAGAAAACGAAAAGCTGAATTAATAGCAATCTTCATCATCCACATACAAAATTCAGCCTAGTCTAGCAATCCTTCCACCTTCTCCATTGCGATGATTGCATAATAACAGCTAATAAATAACTTAATGACACAATACCCGGGAAACATTAATCATTTTTCGAATTAAAGGCTCAACTTTATTCGCACACTATCATACTTGGGCTTCTTCTTTTCATAAACAAATCATTATAGAATTTTATGATTACTGTATCCAAATCCCAAACGTACCTTATAGAAAATACTGAAAAGTGTTTGACCTGTTTGTACCTTTATCTAGATCAATCTGAGTGTGTGGCGAGGAAATAAAGGTAAAAAGTTGAAGTTAGAAAGTATGATCATAGCTATCTATTGCTGCAACAGTACCACGATCAACAATAACTTCAGCTTTAAACTGCAGAAGAACCATATTTTATTTAGTGTAGTGATTATATATCCATAACGAAATAGTTTAACAGCCAACTAATAATTGTTTTGTGCACTCTACACAGTGCTTACTTGATGCTACCATCTTCTTTGTGTAGTATGATAATCATTATCCCTCCAGACCAGCTTACTTTGCCCTCCACTTCCATTTGTTGAAAAAGATAGGGTCTGCAGTTGACCAGATAAAGATTAAGATGCAATTAGGAAATTCTCCAAACTAGCATTGAAGGCATTTCATTAGCATACCCGTCTTGCTGTCTTATCAACTGGAGTCAATGAAGGACAGGGAGCAGAGGCCTTTTTAGTCTTTGATAAATCAAGTGGTTGTGAAAATCTCTTTCGCCTCTTCTCTTCAACTACTCTTCGTGGGGCACTACCTCCTTTGTACTTGTAGAATTCAAGAATTGAGGGAGACTTTCTTTTTAAAACCTTAGATGTGTTCTCGGAAGAACCAAAAGAAGGGGAGGATACGTCGCACGAAATAGACTGCTTAAGCAATCTACTCTTTTCCCTTACTCTGTTAAGAAACTCAATTGTCCAGGGTGACCCTTGTGGCTGAGAAGAGTGAACAGCACTTGACAGTCGTGTGCCACCAAAACTTTGAGTACCCTTTTCTTGGAAAGACTGTTTGTAGGAATTCTGTGGAACTTCAGTTACATCTTCATCAAAGAACCCTTTTTCCCTCACCATAGACATATTATTCCTGTTAATACTATCAAACTGTGGTTTAATTTCTTCCTTGGAGATTCTTCTCCTGTAAATTTTAGGAGCCCGAGCACCCGAGGCAGCATGAATCTCTGTTGAATTAGTAAATATGGGAAAAGTAGTTGCACTGGAAGGTCGTTTATTCATTCTAGAATTTGTTGCAGAATCCTTCTCAACATCAAGCAGAATTGGTGAGAAGCTACTAGTATTTGCATTGAAGAATTTTTCCCTAAATGCTGGCGTATCCTCTAAATCAATGACCTCACCAGTAGAACTACCCTGCAGAATCCCAGTTGCCTTGGTACTTTGCCTGCTAAAGTTGTTCTTCAATGTCGTAGCTGATTTCCATTTTGGACTACAATCCATGTCAAACTCAGGTATCCAGGGCTTTTTGCTCTCATCAGATATCTGGAGACCTTTCGCCAATGGAAAATTGTGAAGGCTTGACTTATCAACTGACTTCATAATGTCAGCATAATTGAAGTCATCATCAATATCTAGAGCATGACTGGGTAACTTGTCACTGAAAGATAAACTGTAGTGCTGTGATTTTAATATCTCAGTGCTTCCTGACAGCCAAGGATTGCATGAGACAGACAAATTGGGGTGATCTTGTTGATGTTCATCATCTGGAAGTAAATTTTGAGAATCCATTCTGAACAAATCATTTGGAGGCTCACCAGCATCGTAAAACTCGTGTGTGTATTTAGGTTTCTTCCTCTCAGATGCACTTTTGAATTGGACATTTTCTGAGTTTGGAAATGATAGCGACGAGGAGCAATCTGTCAATCCAGATTTAGAATCCTCCCGCTCTCCATATCTGCTTATTATACTTAGCAAACCAATGCTTTCATCAGGAACCTGAAATTTCTGAATAGCACAAAATTTTCCCCTATTGGACAATTCAAGAAACTTGCCAAGTGTGGCATCTGTAGAAAGTATGGCATGAGCTGAGAGAGGATTAATAGAAGGAAATGCAGTAAGGAAACATTCTGCTAGGCTTTCTGAGTCTGACATTTTGGGATAGATACCAGTAGTCAACTTTGCTGCAACATTGATGCAGGACAATATAATCTCTTCAGTCATTTCCTTTGAATATGAGCAAAAGAGCTGTATATCAATTCCCAAGCTAGCTGCCGCAGCATAGAGTTCATCTGATGCTTCCATGATGCTACACAGAAAGTTACATTCTCCCTCAAATATCTGGAAGAAATATATGAAGCACACAATCAGTGACACGCCTAAAGAAAAACTGGCAATCTTGGTGAATGTTCCCCATTCTGATCAGAACAGTATATAGTAAAGATGCTGCCAGAGTATTATAATCCTTCTCTAATGTCCAAAATCATGTTAGTAGGCATTTTGAGACAGAAATAAAATATTAATCTTTATGAATTTGATTGACAAAATATAGGCAAACATGACATGATAACAAATGGCTGAATAAGTATCACTCTTTGCTAGTTATTAGGGGCAACTTAGAAAATGTCCTCATTTTTTTCTTATTCCTATGCTATGGAGATTATCAAGGTGTCAGTGCTCTTCAACACTGTGGATCATCTTTCTATAAGCTTAAGATGAAGTAGTCATTAAACAAAAAGCATTCTAGAGAAGAATCAGAATCTCAGAGGAAAAGCATCAAAGAATAAGTTCTATAATCTTGAGATTTCAGTGGTCAATTACCAGGATGCAGCAACTGAAAGCAAAACTCAAGGAAGTCAAAGTACTTGCTGCAATGCTTTCAACACATAAAGGCAAGCATGAAAAGGCCTCGTCTGGGGCTGAAGCTTTCTTTCCAATATTTCTGCAGTCATACCAAGTGAGACAAACAGAAGAACTTACAATTACATCAACAGGTAGACTTATGTCGCGTTCTACAACTTGTGCTCCTTCATGCTCCATATCAAGAATCCTTTGGTATGTGCTTGTCCGGGAAATTATCATTTCTTCGTTGAAGTTTCGAGTATTCACTATTATGACAATGTCTTGACCAAATGGCTTGCAAGAGAGATTTTGCTTTGATTCCAAGCCCACGTGCATGGATTGAAGAGGCATCATATTGGATTCTTCAATTACAGGTTCATTCCCATAGGTTTCCATGACAGGTATGGTATTTAATAAAACTTCCAACTTTGTGTTGAACTTCTTTTGGACGGATGTAGAATCCATTTCTCTTTTCTGCCATAGTGATTGAGTTATATTAACAGCAAGACAACAAAATATTATGGAGTAGGTTAACTAGATCAATATATGAAATAAAATTCGATCAAAACCACTAAATTAAGTTTGATGAAAACAAAAAACTGGAAGATTTGCTTCAGATATTCAAAGTTGGCCCGTGTCTCAAAGAAAGATACACCTGTTCGTCGATTAATTCAAACTTACAAATGCATTGATATCAACCTTGACCTCAACACATGTCAGTCTATAAGACAGGATTTCTGGACAGAGAAAAAATTTTCTCCTGTGTGCTCTAATTCACCCAGAAAGGAGAGATGTATAACATAACATCTGAGTAACTACCATGTACGTATTGATCACCTGCACCCCATAAATTGTAGATATATGTGTACAGCAATAAATTACAGCTTATTGCATGACATAACCCTGTTAATTTACAAATAATGCACATGTAAGATTTTATTCATAAAAATGCTTTTATCTTTTTTAATGACCACTCCCAGTCCACCAAGGCAACCCCATTGCCTGAAGTATAAGGTACGAAGTTAAATAATTTGAATTATGAATCTCAATTGTGAACCAACTATTATGTGCAATTTATATGAGGATATCTAGTACGATTTCATTTAATGATAATATATGCTAAAAGACATAATGTCTGAATAGGATCAAACGAACAATTACTAGCTGATGGTCAAAAGTCACAAGAGAAGACTAAACTAAATTGACATAAAAATAGACTTGCCCTTTTAAGATTAGTGCTTGGCATGTTGACACCATGCAAGAGAGCTTTGGCACTGCTGGATTCCACCAATTCCACCATAAGGAAATAAAGAATGGGCAGTTCATCCGACATAGGGCAGATGGAGGATATTCTGGAAGATACATTTGATCCTCCATATTCCAAGATGATGCTGAATTCGCCAAAAGGAAATAAGGCAGAGACGCATCTAGGAAATCAAAAGTAAAGAAAACAATAAATCATCAGCCAACTATTTCAAGACCATCTGATAAATCAGAGAAATTAGTGCCTTGAGAAAATACTAAATATCAGCTTGTAAAGGGAAATAGAAACCATAAAGAGATCAGAAGTAGAACTTGATTCAGAGATCCTTAAATTAATGACATGTTTTACCAGATCAAGCCTTGCTAAAACGTAAATTGTATACTTTTGGGTTGTGGGGTGGTGTGGGGGTGGGGATCATAGAATGATACAGTCTGTTATGCCATAATTTAGAATTTTTCCTTCACAAGCACAGTGATAACATATTTTGCATCTCATGCCTAACTTTGTGACTCAATTCCATGAGGGTAATGGACAAATATCCTATGTGCTTCTTGTTGGAGCATTAGAAGAACATATTAATGGATGAACATTCAAGTAAACACAGTGAAGAGTCTATAATTTACTCAATGTTTGCCTGTTTGAAACAGGATATTACATAGTTTACACAATAATATCACACTTATTAACAAAAAACCATCACTAGGATAAAATATATTTTATTATTAAACTTCACACTCACATAAACCGATTTTCTTAAACAGTGAGCCAGCCTTTCTATGAAAAAAGATCCGGGCGGAGGAAATAGCAAATATAATAGTCTTTTACAAGAATGGAAAAAAAAGCATCTATTATAACTAGGAATCCAATACAAGGTATGATGATTCAAGAAAACAAGTACTAAAAGGTTTACCAGAATTACTTTATGTCATAAAATATTGGGGGAAAATTATGTTCGTATTATTTTTTAACGAAACAGGCATTGGAAAATCTGCAAAGTCTAGATAACACACTATAATATACAGATCCATTAGGACCACAGGTTGGTCCTTAACCTTAAGGCCTTCACTTCAATCAAAACATTGATTACATTTAGACTAGTATAGGAAAAATCATCATCACAATAAGCCTTAGGCTGATTTGATATGTCAATGTTATATTAAAAAAGAATAGGTCTGGAAAACGAAGATTAAAGGAAGACAGCAATCAAAATGATTCATTTTAGTTGTGACTTATAGAAGACAATAGTTTTTCCCAAGTAACACGGAAAAAAAGATACATAAAACAAATCCCTCATGACAGTGTTATCCAATTGACTCTAGTTGGTACTTACTCGTGAGAAACCAAACAGCAGTCTGAGTAAAGCATGACATCCGCTATGGTACTCATCATCTCACAACAATGATTCTGCTGATGTGGAGGGGTAAAAGAGTGTTTTAACTCTTTACATGATATCTTCAATGCAGTGAGCAGTCTCTTCAATGGCCACCAGAGAACTTGGTCAGAAACAATTAGAATTTTTGAATTACTGTCGCTTAAATTTGACAGCAGAATCTCTTTCACAACAGAGATGGAGGGATGGATGCTACTCAGTTCTTTCTCAGCTTTCAGGTTCTCATCTCGGAGAACGTTGTAGAGAAAACTTAATCTCGATTTCACACACTCCAGACTGGAACTCAACTTATCCATGTACAGATAAGCTGCTTCAATTCCATAATAGCAAAGGTAGAAACCTATCTGTTTGATTGCACATAGCATGGCCATCACCAAAATATTATCACTATTATGAACCCCAGAAGTATCGCTTGCAATTCTTTCTTGGAGATGATGCTTGAGCTTCTCAAGGGGCAGGTAAAGTAACATAGACGCTTTATATTGTTTTTGCAACTGTACCAACTCTTTGTCATTCTCCAACAAGGCTAAGAAGTTTTTCCACAGATAATCAATGAGTAGTAGAATATTATCAGACAACTGTACTTTACACATCTTGACATTCCACTTCTGCTGAACCACAGTGGTCGAATTAGCAACAACAGGATCAACAGTGGACAAAGGCACTTGACACACAGGCTTATTATCACCTGACTTATCAGCAGGTTTATTTTCTCTTCCTATCACATAGTTACGGGGGTTTAGAAAAAAGTCAAGATCACTAGACATTGATTCACCAAACACCAGAGCCTTTTGACCACCAGCTTTCAGCAAGACGTCATCATTTATCCTTTCCCCATCTCCTCGATTTTTCAAGCAACCTATATCTGCTTTTCCAGGACAGGATATAGAGACATCGTCACAAGATAAGTTCAGAATTTCCTTAT
The DNA here is from genome assembly GCA_026898435.1 of Prunella vulgaris. Lineage (NCBI taxonomy): Eukaryota > Viridiplantae > Streptophyta > Magnoliopsida > Lamiales > Lamiaceae > Prunella > Prunella vulgaris. The sequence continues at coordinate 597,425 of JAPKLY010000171.1, forward strand.
AGTTTTCTGCATCTGGTTTTCCGGAGTGACCTTCTGAGAGAATAAAATCAAAGATCAATTTTCCACAGTCACTCAAGTTCATATTCATATCAACATTGCAAGAATCTATCTCCCACGAACTAGAAGAATAATAAGTTGATGCAGACTCATCTCCTTCAAGTAAATGCCAGTCTAGATATAAACCATCAGATGCTGAAGAAGATTGCCAATCCAATTGGGCTAATAATTCCTCAACTAATGTATGTAGTGAACAAGTATTTCCTTGATCAGAAAAGATAGGTACAGGCAAAGACTTAAAAGAGCCATCCATAAGGGTAAGCTCATGACAAACGATCAGTTGGCTGAAACTTCTAAAGTTCATGGCTTCTCCAAACATGTCTTCACATGTTTCAGCTTCAATTTGCTTTGCTGAATCAGAAAATACCCCACGGAAATCATATGAATCCAAATCAAGAAACATGAACTCAACAAACATAAATGGGACCACAAACCAATTCAATTGATTCCTTTGGAGCATCGAGTACTGCTGGAAATGTGATGGTTCAATAAGGCTTATAACATCTAATTGAGATGAAAATTTTGTGTCTTCAAGGCAGGGTATTACTACAGAGTTATTAAATAGATGTTTGATCCAGTCAGAGTCAATAGAACCCAAAAACTCCTTGTTGTCACTAATCACTCCATCTGGTTGCATTACCTGCTGCTTTTCAATATATTCAAAATACAGAAGTTCATTTATAACATTTGTTCTTTCAAGGGCGCCCACGCTTTCCATTTCCACTTCAAAAACAGGAAATTTGATGTTATAGAATTGATGTTTCCCATTAACAGTATCAGCATCTTCCAACAAATCAGCCTTCTGCTCCATTGAGTGCTCTACTCTTATATCATCAACTGAATAAAGTGATTGTTGAATTTCAACAGGGTCATGAAGAGTAAGCTTAGAATTGAGAATATCCTGCAAATTCAAGTCACACAGTTATCCACAAAACATTGGATATCAGGTCAGCACTAGAAACCAACTACTGAAATCAAAGGAAGAAAGATATTCTTTTATTGTTCACCAACGTATAGTAAACAGTCTCAAGAATGAAAAGGGACTGTGCAGCACGACCCAAGATTACATATCGCTGTACGATATAAAAAGTAAAATCCAGCACAGCATGAGCATATGCATATAGAGGCTTTAACATGAATTATGAACCAGGTCCTCCCTCCCAAAACAAACAACTTAAATCAAGCATCATAACCTTTCATCAAGTTAAGCAATGTCTGGAAGTTGATAAAGAAAGATGATTTCCATTCTCAAAGAATTTCTACTGGTTATAGGGTAGAGATGAGGAGATAAAAGAGAACTACCATGAAACATCACTATATATGTATCCCATGGATATTAAAACAAAAGGAGCATGGCATTTACCGTTGTCAATTCAGCCTCTGGAACATCAGAAAAATACAAGCACTCATTTTGTGGAGAAACGTCACTTTTCTGCTAATTCATTAAAGACTAGATGAGAGACTGCAATTTGAGCATCTATGTCAATGATACACAAAATGATGCAGCAACAAACGCAACAGGTTGATCATATATAAACTCTATAAGCACACACATATTCATATAAATATATATCCATTACAGAGATATAGGTGAGAGTACGATGAGAGACTTTCCTATATGTCATATGTCTTCAATTTAATTTGTAAACTATGATATAGCTGATAAAAAAACAAGTATAACCTTTAAAGGGAATATCTAAAAAGAGAGAGTTAACTAGATGCGGTCATAAATTTCCCAAATAATTTGAGGATCTTTAAATTCAAATTTCACACCCCTAAACTTACAAATGGAAAATAAAGACAGTTGAATCTGAAGAGTTGTGAACAATTGATTGCCTATGTTGGTCCCCAATCTAAAGTCTAAACAGTGGTGGGCTTTGTTCTCTAACATTTAGACTGGCATGCCCCACATGTATCACAGCCATACTCTCATATGTCCATTTCTAATATGTATTCAATACTCCATAAACTTGATTATCCAGAATCTCAAGGTATGATATATAATATATATAGCACAACATCAATCAGTATATGTGGTACTTGGAAAGAAAATCTACCAATGGAAGCACGGGTTCATCCATCTCCGGAATTTCAAATTCCACAAATACTTGTCCATAGCCACACTTATTACTGGATTCTCTTCGATCCTTCTCCTGAAATATAATACATTAGAATTCAAATAAATACCAATCATGGAGTAAATAAAGTAGCACCTGTAAGAATCACAGAGAGAATTTATTTGATACCCCAATGTCCATTTTGTCAAAATCCATCTCATCCTGTACTTCCTCGCCGTGATAAATCTCTTTACTCCTCTGCAAGTTGAGTGTCCATGATTTAGAGAACAAAAGTGTCACTTGACATATTTTTTCAAACACTTTACACTCAACTATATTAAATGAATTGTGGGACATCGAAAGAAATTTCCACATTGGAGTATTTTGTGACTATTGCAATAAACATACTTATCATAGGAATGATCTTACAATTACATTAAGCAAAATGAAGGTAGGGAATCTCAAGTTGACCAATCAATTAGGTCACATATCTCTAGACTAAAAAAAATAATACAGACTTGTAATTTGTAATAACATATTTGGCAATAGTATTTTCCCTTGTAAATGTGTCTATTAGATACAAGTAGTGCACCAGATCTCACGACGCAATGATTTATATAGATTCAACAGAATCACAAAGTAAAGCAAGACAGACAGCAAACAAGTAAAGAGCAGTTTCTCATATCTCTACGTTATGAAACCAACTCCAATTTTATCTCTGAAAACATACTCGTAGAAAAAGTAAGCTTAACCAATCACTTCTAGATCTTCGAGATAATGCTTCGCACGTCAAATCACCATCAGTTTCCACATAAAACTTGAAAAAGCTTCAGAACAAGACATACATTTCAAAAAAATAATAATAATAAGAGCTTCTGCAACCAAAACGTATAACCTCGTGTTTTGCCTTATCGCTGTCAATTCTCGGTTCCCCAAAACCAGCACCATTGACGAAGTAAGGAAGGACGTCGGACAGGAATATTGAGAGTGCGTCATCGATAGGTAACTTTTCGATTTCGAGAGAGATGCCAAATCCTGGAAGTTCATCAAAGGAATGTAGAAAATTTGCCGAACATGAGGGAAGAGGAAGGTCAGGAAGAGACAGGGGAACGAAGTCTAGGGTTTCGAATGGACAACCTCCGCCGGTGGCGGTGGCGGTGGCTAGCGTGGTGGAACAGTCGGTGGCGAGGAAACGAGTGCGCATTGCGTGTGATGGTTTAGCAATTGAAGAGTTGGGTATTTGGAAATTTTAACGGGTAGATTTGCATTCCCGAGTTTTGGCGGTAACAGCTCAATGGCTTCTGTGAGACAAGTTTCCTACGGTTTTGTACAGTATAAGAGTGACAAATGAAATCGCTGACATAAAACCGTCAGCTCATACTGGAGGAAAGAAAACTAGTGAAAATTCAAATTGCGGACGACGACGTTAAAAGTAAAAAATAAAAAATCAGCGAGTTAAAATTAATTAAAAATATATTAATTACATTAATTAATAAAAAATTATATAAAGATTATTGTTAGAAAAAACTTATAAACACACAAATAATATTAATTAACATAATAAAATTTGTATATAAAAATTACAAAATCACCATGGAAAGTGAGGCGGTGATCCCTGGAGCGGGGAGTATAATTCTCACAATGATGTTCACGCCAACAGAAATTAAGTTTTTCCATTTCCGCAAAGATATCGGGAGGTGTGAGTAGAGCTGTTAATTTTGGCCCAGCATACTTACTTAATATTTAAGCAGAGCTAGTCTCAATTTTTACAAGTCCAATTGAAAAAAGAATCGGCACGTGTATATGCTTTGGCCCAATAACCCCGTTAACATGTAAAAGTTAGTGCTTTTGGTTTGGCTCAATGGGTCGACCCGACCTAACCGATATTTGAGCTGGACTGAGCTCAACCTTTATAAGCCCGATTAAAAAATGGGGCGACCGCCCTATGAATATGATTTGGCCGGATTGGACTGGCCCATTTGTCAGCTCTAGGTGTTTATAATTCTCACAGTCTCCTTCCACCAATAGGAGATAAATTTTCCCGTCTTCAAACCTCACGTGGAAGAAATTGGGGATTCCCAAACCCATTTGGAAATCCTCTTAAGAATGAAAATTCACCACTTGAAGTCTATTTGTAAGGTCTTGCACAAAAGTTATAAATTGCGAGTAACAATGTTTCCTGGGTGACATTTAAATTATGGATTACAATATTTTTCAAGAAAAAAAAAACTTATCGAAGTTCTTGAACAAAATTATAGATTGTTGATAACCGGTATGTTTGGTGTCGCGAGTTGCCGTTATGACTACTTGACTTGAAAACACAATATGGTGATAATGACTTCGTACAATATAAAGAATAATACATTGATCACTATTTCCATGTCACGCTTTGAAAACTCAAAAAAATATTGGACGTCATCTCTAACAACTGATGGTTGATTTCATTTTTTCTATTCTTTAATTTTATTTTTATTTTTTTTGTGGGATGCTAAAGAAAATATTACGCAAGCAACTCCGATATGGACCATTTACAATTACAAGCTTCTTACATAGTCGATGTATAACCAGAAGATTAGCTTGTTCATGGTGCAAGCAAACACACAAATGCTCTCATCCTAATGATCTTGGTATGATAATCATCATAAGTTCTTATTTGCAAATCATATTTGTCAGAAAGAATAAACATCATTCAAAAGTTAATGATCTGATATATCAGAATAAGTGCACAGCTCTAACATGAGATTGTGCAGATGTCTTCGATGAAAGATACCAAAAAAAAAAAAAAAAATCAGTCATTTATCTACATTTTCTTGGACTTGCCTCACGATCGACATGATTTAACGCTTATATAATAGCTTTAATTTAAGCTGCAAATGTTCGTTTAGGCAGATAAAAAGGGGCATTCCACAAGCATATATTGAATACTTCAAACTTATGCCCAGTATAAATAACACAACAATGTCATTAATTCTTCATGAAACTGAATGCGTCGAATACAGACAAAGCAACAAACAATTCGTACAAGGGAAACTACGAGCATAAGATAAGCGCCTTACCTGCCAATCAAGCAGAACAAACTGTTTTCAAACAGACAATTCGGTTTTAGAGACCAAAATACCATCAGTATCTGCATAGATCCATTCTCCATCACATATTCTGGTCCCAGCAATGTTTACGGGTACATGCTTCTCTCCAATACCTTTCTTGTTAGCTTTCATTGGATGCGATGCCAGAGCTCTCACCCCAATATCACAACCGTTGATCTCATCAACATCCCTTATACAGCCATTCACTATTATACCAGCCCAACCATTGTTCTGAGCTTGTACTACAGGATTGCCCCCCAATATTGCACATCTCATACTACCACCCCCATCAACCACAAGAACTCTTCCATTACCCTTTTCCTCAAGAAAATCCCGTACCAAAACATTATCCTCAAACACTTTGACTGTAACTACCGGCCCGGAGAAGACTTGCCGCCTACCATGTATCTGGAAAACGGGATGGAGGGCACGGAGCTCACCGCTCACAATAAGCTGTGGATTCGCATCACAAACTTCAGCGGTGGTTACCAAGGCCATCGTAGAGGACTAACCTTCAGAAAAGTGCACCATAAGAAGCAAGTATATATTGATATTCACTAATATAACCCTTCAGAGGGAACTCTACATGAAATCAGTTCAAACATGTTCAAAATGACCATTACATGCACATGGACTCACGAGATGCTGAGTGAAAGAGAATACAAGGGATACATTTTTGGCGTTAATATAAAATTGGTCGCTATACAACTCATCATTGATTGGGAACACCTCTATTTGATTGGCTGTAAGTATGTTATCAGCTGTTGTCAGTTGTCACTAAAGAAACAAAATCACAGTGATTCGTAAAACTAACTATAAGTACTTATATGCTATGTTTTAAAAGCGGAAACGGAAGTTGAACTGAAGACCTCAAAATTTTTGGTCGGACCGGTCGGATCGGGTCTAACCGTTAGTAAAGCGATTGAGTCGGTATAACATCATAATTAAATAATATATAATTATATAAAACAATTATGGACACCATAAATAGTTTTTCTCTAAAAATAGTAAATTATATGTGTAAATTATGATAAATTTAAATAAATATACATCTAATATTGTTATTTAAAGTTCAATTTTAACAATTTAAATTAAATGTCAATATTTTACTAAAATAAGTCCACCATATATCATAAAAATGTCAAATGTAAAATTAAGTTCACCAAATGTCTTAAAAATATCAAATATATAGGAAGTTCATCAAATATCTATGATTAACAACATAAAATTATTTAATTTGAAAGAATATCCAAGTTAACATCACATTAAAGTTTGATCTCATGATTCCAACTCTAAACTTTATTGATAACTTAGTAGAAAGATGCGGAAATAATAGATTAAGAATTTGGGAAAGAATAAGGATAGAAAACGCGATTTAGATGACATATAATAAAAAACAAAATTTAATAAATTGAGATTCAATTTAAAGTTAAAAATTGCAAAAAAAAAAATCAATTTTTTTTAACAAATAAAGAAAAAGCGCTGAGTTGACCGGTCCAACCAGTGATCGGTCCGACCCGCTTTTGCCGCTTTTGACCGCTTTTTGAGCCCTTCACAGGAAGAGCGGTCCAACGCTTTTGAACCGTTCGGCATGTTGTCCGAGTAGCGGTCCAACCAGTCCGACCGGCCGGTCCAACCCGCTTTTTAAAACATAGCTTATATGTTAATTTTAGTCAAATTAAGATGCAGAGCATGTCAGAATGGCGAAATGAATGGACCAGGTCAAGAACATGATATATGATAGAATGATGACGAAATCTTAAGACTACACATGTAACTAAGATTTGAGAGAGAGAAAAGTAAAGGAATAACAAGTAATTAAAACAAAACAAAAATCTTACCACTTAGACAAGGAAAGAAGACACAATAGAAGTGTACTTTTGCAAGTTTAGTTCATATGAGAAATTCAGACTAGACTATCCACTCTAGATCCAAATCAAAGAATTACAATATCAGTCTGGGAATATGATATCAAATATTGATAATACTGTCACTAAACAAAAATAAATACGATATCAAATATTAATGACTATGATGCCTGTAAACAGTAAAATTTCTATGTTTGATTGAAGAAACATAAATATAAGAAAGAATCGTATGAATGATGAGACAAAAGTTATGAATTTGTCCACGCAAGAATTTTACATCATATCTAGAATACTAGCATATAAAATATTAATGTTGAAATGGTGATAACTATATCACCGAGAGTGAGTACTTTAAAAATATGTGAAGGTTCACAACCCATAACGTGTATGAGTGTAAAATATGAAGAACACACAAGTACAAGAATGATAAATGCGTAGAACACACAAGAACCTGAACTCAAACTAATTCCAATACCATAAAAGAGGTAAAACTCTCGATTTTCCTAGTCAATTCAACTCTCTTAAAACAATAGTAAGAGTGTAAGACCACATATTCATAGTACTAAAATTAACATGTAATGCTATTCAAAAAAAAAAAAAATTAACATGTAATGGGCCATACGAGCTCAATATCACCATCTAATTCATCTTTAGAGATCCCAAAGAATCAGATTATGAAGATTCAAAACTTGAATTCAAGTGGAACCAATGACCGTTTTCAATTTGGTTAATCGCATTATGCTCGATTATGATATGCTTGATTCAACGCAACAGCAAAAAAAGACAACCAAATCAAGTGAAAAAGAGAAGTATGAACCCCTCTGCAACATCAGCTCCGAGTTACCAGACATGGATCTAGCAATTTCTGAGTTTCAAGGTACCTTATGGGATTTACCTTATCCCACGGACTCTGTTTTTCAGCTATATGTCAATGTAAAAAATCTTCGAGCATCAAAGATGAAACAGATCAAGTATTTCACATCATAAAAAGACTTTCACAATCAAAATAAAACATGAAGAATACAACTAAGAGAAACAAATATCAACAGTTAATTCGACCAAATATAACAATAGTAGAGGGATCGGAGAGTATTACTGTGCAGAATTACTTCGCGGAACGCTGTAGAGCAACGACCTCCAGAAAACGAAGAACTGAGCGAAGCTTTTGAGATTTAAGCTTCAGTTGGTCGATTTTGCCGAGCAGTTGACTGATGGTGGACTTGAGGAATAAAAAGGTGAGTCATTGGATCAGTCATTAGTGTATTCTACTACTCCTTTAAATCTCTCATTTTTAAAAAGTGAAAGGTCCCTGACATTATTGCAATTATAAAATTGCCCCAAAATGTTCTATACTTAGATCTACTAAAATGAAAATATCGGTATGGATAAAAATATCAATATCATAAATTTATAAATATATCAATATTCATAAAAAATAAAAAATAAAAATTTAACATAAAATTTTAGATAATATTATTACCGATATACATAAATGTTAATTACGATGTATCCAAATATTTTAGAAAAAATAAACTACGATTCATCGAAATCGATATATCTTGATAGTTATCGATATTTTGCTGATGTTTAAAAAAAAAAAATCATTGCAGTGGATATTCATATTACCACTACCAAAAAAACTGGTATTTCAGCAAAATTTTGCCATTTTTCTTTCTTGGATTCAACATCATCCTCGTCTCTCACACATGTAGCGATGTCAACGGCCAAGTTAGGACGGGTACTTAACTGTCCTAAACTTGCTTCGTTCTTATTTTAAGTAACTCGTCCAATTTAGTGTCCTGCATAGTGCCCATACCCAAATTTGTGTCGGGACAGGTCTGTCTCCCCCCTCCCAAATTATTTTAAGATTTCAAATGATTTATTTCAATTTTTTAAATTTCATGACTATATTTTTAACATATTTACTTCTATTATAATAGTTCATGAATAATGAATTAAACTCAAAATGAGCATTAGAACAACTATTAATTAAAATAAAACGACCATCCAAGCAACCACTAATTAAAATAAAACGGAGAATTACAAATTACCTTCGCACGTGGGGTTATATTTTTTTTAATTTATTTTGGGAAATTTTTATGGTAAAAATATTTATATAAATTTTTTTATTATGTATTATATGTATATAATGGGGGCAAATCGGGGTGAATACCCATTGAATGAATATGATACCAAATCTGAACTTTTTTTATACAGGATAAGTTTGGTCCAACTCAAAATCCTCATGCTGCAATGGACATGGATGGGAATATATTGTCATCGCTACATGCAAGTAAAATTATTTCCAATTCACGTCTCGGCTCTGGTTTAATATTACTTGTCTGACAAAAAAAACCAGTTTCAATCATTCTAAAAATAAAAAAGTTACATCCTAAAATAGAAAATTTTTCTCAAAATATCCACATATTTATACTAAATATAATTAATTTTAGATCCATACACACAATTAAACTTCGTAGAAATGAAACAAAATTTTACTTTTAAGATAATAATTTTTAGTAATAAATAAAATAATATGTTTCACTACACGTTTCTCATTTACTTTTTATTTCCTTTGAAAAACTATTATTCAATTTTTTTTATCCCACTACTTTTTTTTTTAACTTATATCAAAACAAAAGAAAAATAATTTTTCTTGATTCATTTTCTAATCGAACCTGTAAAAATTGAGTCAAGCCCAGTCTAAATATCTACTTTTAGCCCATTTTCTCCAAATATGAATAAATTTTAAATATTGTTGAAACTCTTGAAAAATTGACACAATTACAAATTTATTCCAATACTTATGATAAAAAAAATTAATAAATTATAGACAACATTTTCTTTATCCAAAAAATTTAGAAATTGTAGAGAATATTTTCTTTATCCAAAAAAATTGAAACTCATGTACTAAAAATTATTCGAACTTCATTAACACGATTTACATTACAACGTTACTAAAAATCCATTAAAATTTCTCCACAAGAAAATAAAATGAATACAGCTGATATTTTTTACCTCATTTAAAATATCAAAATTCTTGAAAACGTATAAAATTGTTTCATTTATTTAATTTTTCAAACTCAGTATTATATGAAAATAATAATATCAAACATTTAATAAGATATATCAAAATATTCATCGGGTATATAAAAAATTAAAATTAATATATAAAAACTTTTAATATACCTAATGAATATTTTAATACACTATATCCACGTAGTACATACTCCGTAACAAATTTTAACTCTAATATCATAAAAAAAATTTACATATCTAAAAACCATAAACTTATAGATATATATAATTATATATATATATATAATTAATTAATTTATTTAATTTCTCTAGCACTAATAAAAAAATTCCATAAATTTTAAATTAACCATACCCCTTTTTCTTAAACCAATTTTTTTAAAAAAAAAACATACAACCTCCAATTTTTAAGTAATTAAAACAATGGATATAACAAATAACTTCAAACTTCAATTTAAATTTTAAACACACATTCACATATTCAACAAAATTATGTATTCTTAAAAAGCATCAGCCAGCAGCGGTAAGACGTGTACGCCCTGAAAGAAGATTAAGATAAAAATCCCAAAATGATGGTCGCCTGCAAGTAAAAGACAAAATTAAATACACATCAGCATGCACTCCACTTTACTTCATTGATCAACGACAATTGGTGGAAGTACGCCAGAAGAAACACCGAAATCCAAATTACTTCAGAAATTGCAACTTACAAATATATAGACGGAAGTAAATAAACACATAAATATACATGCATGCATAGTCTTAATGCATCCCACCCACAGGAACATCACCCCCTGATTGGTTATCAGGGTCCACACTCTGCGTGCCACTACTCATGCCTAGCCACCCTTTCACCCGACCAACTACTCCGGGCCCCGAACCCGTATTCTCACTCCTCGGATCCTCCGCCTTGTACCCCTTTCGAATAGCATCCGAAATCGCCTCTGACAGCGCTCTATCTTCTTCCCCTGGACTCAATTTCTCAGACAAGTATTCCTTCACCGACACCCCTTTATCACTCCCTCCTCCACCAACACTGCCGCCATCGCCCACCGCCACTACATTGTTCTTTCCTGCTTCACCGTATCCAAGTTTCGATGCAACCGCATTCTTTGCGGAAACAGCTTTATCAGCAATCGCAGATGATATCTTCCCTGCAATTGTATCCCGGGGCATCGACTCGGGTCGTGCCGGGTCCATCATTTTCGGCGATTCTGGGTTTTTTGAAGGAGGGATTGCATCAGATTCTGGAGCAAATTGATCGTGACTTCCGGTGGGACTTTTTGAAGGAGGGATTGCACCAGATTCTGGAGCAAATTGATCGTGACTTCCGGTAGGATTTTTTGAAGGAGGGATGGCATCAGATTCTGGAGCAAATTGATCGTGACTACCCGTAAAAGACCTCTGTTCAGATCCAGAGTCGTCGCCCATGTGAAAATCACCAAGGCGTTTAACAAGTGGAGAAACATCAGCTTCTCTACAAACTGTTACAATATCGAGTTCATCACAATCACATCATATTATCATGCTATAATGACAATAAATAATCGTGTACCTTGCCCAGTAGGATCAACTACTTTGGTTTGATAGTTCGAGGGAGAAATTTCCTCGGGAAAATCCTTGGGACGATGAGGATCTTCCTCCAAATCTTCCAGTGGCGCGATTTTAACCTTTGTCTCGTTCAAATCCATTGCGTCGGGGAATTTTTCTGGCCCTGAGGTTCTGGTTACTTCATCTTCTACCCCTGTGTATACTTCATCTCTGTTGTGCTTTTCGTCCTGAAGATCTGGAATCTTAATCATTCTATCTTCCGGACGAAATTCATCTCTAGTATTGGAATCGTACATCTCCTCCCAGACACCAGGATTTTTAGATCCACACACTTCATTCCTCAAACTATGATCATGCATACCCTCCACAACACCCCCTGTCCCAACATAGTCATGTACACCCGTGGTTTTAGTCGCTCCACTCCCATCTCCGGCGACCGTGTACACTTCAGTCGTAAGAATAGAAGCCTCCGATGGAACCGCTGGCTTTCCCAGATCCAGGCCGGTTTGTTTTGGTAGATTTGTACCGCTGATAAAACCTGAAACATGCACTGGAAACAGAAACCGTAATATCTAAAATTTGAAGATCAATGAAAATGAAGAGAAATTTCATCCAAATTACAACCACAACGGATGCCTCAAATTACTTGTTTCCCGCCCAATGTTTATTTCAAATTTTGAGTCTTAAAATTGCCACCAGTTCTCATCAGATAACTCTGTTGGAATTATTGGAATTAACTATCGCATAAGAAATGAAACTCACGTGGTGCGCCATGGACTTCTGAGACATTGACGGTTTCTTCATCCTCATCATCTTCACCCTCGTGATCGTCACCGTGGCCTCCGTGCTTCGTGATTGTGTCCTTGATTTTCTTAGCTTTATCCTTCACTTTCTTCATCACCGATTTCTTCTCGCCGTGGTAATTATGTTCCCCTTCATCTGCACCTCCGATCACTTCCAAAAAAAAAAAATCCATCCAATCACAATCTGATCGAAGAAATAAACAGAAAATTTATAGAAGCAGAGTGCGAACCAGCATTAGTGCGAGGATAATCTGCTTCCATGATTTCTAGAGAAAGAACTTTCGGTGAGGGTTATAGAGTTCGATTAATTGATGAGAAATTTGAAAATATGGAGTGTGAATATATATACGCAAATGAAATGAAGAGGATAAGAACAGGAGCAGTTTTAAATTGAATAAAGGAGATGAAATGAGAGAGATGGCGGTTTGAAGAGTGTACACGTGGTGCATGCCTCTGATCGTAGACGCGTGTCGCTCAGTAAGTAGCCGACGTGGCCTGAGGATTGGGCCCAGATGTTCAAACGCATGACTCCCTTTGAATTAATCTGAATGGATTAATTTAAAAATAAATAAATTTAAAAAATATGATAAAAACTTATATATAAATTTCTAGGTTAGAAATTTTGAAAAATAAACTTAAAAAAAATAAAAAAGACGGTAATGCCCATCCACATTACTGGTTCCGCATTACCCATTACTATTGCATGCATTACCAATATTTTTATTTATTTTTAGTTTATTTGTTTAATTTTTGCATGCATTACCACTAATTCGTTTTCTTTTTCTTTTTTAGCATATTTGTTTAATTTTTTTAATTTAAACTGTAAAATTTATTTTTTATTTTTTATTATTATATAGTCAAATGTATATTATTATAGAATAAAATGTGTGTTATTATTCAAACTAAATATTGTTATTTCACATATATTTATTTATTTTTATAAATTATATTTTATTCTTACAGTAACATACATTTGCCCATATAGTAACACATATTTGCCTATATAGTAACACAAAATAAGGAGCAAATGTGTGTTACAATTAGAGTAAACGTATGTTACTATCATATAAAATGTTATTCTTTTTACATATATTCATTATTTGTATAGAGAAAATATTTTTATATAATATATAGAGTAAAATGTGTGTTACTATAAGAATAAATATTAATTTTTCAAAAATATATTATTTATTTTTATAGAAATAATTATTTTTTTCATATAATAGTACATATAAAAATAGTAAATAGTGTATTACTATATGATTCAATATACCTAGAGTTTAAAGGGATGATGAATAAATAACAAACACATATTTATTATTAAAAAATACATTTTGTACTTAAAGTAACACACATTTGCCTATATAGTAACACATATTGAGGAGAAAATATATATTACAATTAGAGCAAATGTATGTTACTATAATATAAAATGGTATTCTTTTTGCATATATTCATTTATTTTTATATAGAAAATACTTTTATATAATATAAAGAGTAAAATGTGTGTTACTATAAGAATAAATATTAGTTTTTCACAAATATATTTATTTATTTTTATAAAATTATATTTTATATGATAGTAATATTCATTTGCGCATATAGTAACATCCATTTGTCCATATAGTAACACAAAATGAGGAGCAAATGTGTGTTACAATTAGAGCAAATCTATGTTACTATCATATAAAATATTATTCTTTTTATATATATTCAGTTATTTTTATAGAATAAATATTTCTATATAATATAAAGAGTAAATGTGTGTTACTATAAGAATAATTATTAGTTTTTCACAAATATATTATTTATTTTTATAGAAATAATTAATTTTTCATTTAATAACACATATAAAATAGTAAAAAGTGTATTATTACATGATTCAATAAACGTAGATTTTAAGTGAATGATGAATAAATAAGAAACATATAAATATTCTTATAAAAACTCATTGTGTCTTTATAGTAACACACATTTGTCCATATAGTAACACAAACTGGGGAACAAATTTGTGTTACAATTAGAGCAAATGTGTATTACTGTAAAATTGAATGTGTATTACTATATTTACAAATATTTATTTGTACTTAGAGAAATATATAGTGTACTTATATAACATATATAAGTATTAAAAGATGTATTAGTACATTAACAATATGTTATCAATATAAATTGTTAAAAATAAATTAAGTAATATGTATTTTGTTCTTGCAAAAATATATATTTTCCTTATAATTACTTTAAGTACAAAAAATTAAATTTTTAAGGATTAGTAACACCGATTTTGTTTTTTAGAAGCACACTTTTGTCTATATAGTAAAATAGTCTGAGAGAGCATTTTTAAATTTGTAACATAATATTATATAAATTTTATTAAGTTAATACACAAATTTTAAATAAATAAAAACTAAAATAAAATTTTAAAAAAGGGATTGAAATGGCATCAGCATATATGACCATATTTAAATATTAATGGCTTGAACATATTTAAAGCGTGACTTTATAACGAGAATCATTGGAGACCTGAGTTGGAAAGGAAAAAAGAAAGCATGTTTTTACTAACTCATATGCAGCGAAATAGCATTAGGGAAATATATAAGCAAGGGCAGCTCCGTCTTTTTTCTTTTATTTCTACGGTAGAAATTTCTACGCAAGTATTGCTCTAAAAATATATATATATATAAATTATATTTTTTAAATTAAAAATTATAAAAAATTAGAGAAAAAAAAAAGAGATGAAAGCAGCATAGAATAGGAATTTCAAATGACATTATTGTAAAGAGAATTTAGAATTTTTTTATTTTAAACATAACTCAAATCTAAATATTTATAAATTCATGAAGATGGTGATTATTTGTGTGTAAAATCCACATCTTTCAAATCTATTCATCCAAATGGAGCCTAGAATATTTTTTTAAAATTAATTTTGGAGTTTTAAAATTTATAATTAATTTTAGTTTAATATTTTAAAAATTACATTATACTTTGATACTATCACTATTCGAAAAAATAAAAATCCAACTTACTATTGAAAGGATTTCAAAATTCCTAGATTTTAAAATTTAATTTTTAATAATCACTTAAAATTCTTTAACAACACACATCAAATAAAACTTATTCACAATATGAAATTTACAATACTATATAATAATATTTTAAATTTTAAATTTATTTATAAATCTAATGATATCAGTATATACATCTAATATTATCAGTAAATACATATAATTTTATACTATAAAATTTGTTTATAGAGGAATTCACGTGAGGTTGATAGAATATTTTAAACTGGGCATTTTAGTTTTGACGACTCGATATAGAAGTTGTAATTCATATGAATGTTATATTAGGACACGAAAATCTCTTGTTTACACCTTCGTAACATGAACACAAAATTATCAATTAACCCCTCCCTCCCCTCCTCTCCCCACCCTAGTCAACAAGAGAGGGTTTATATATATGGTACAAGCAAGTAGGTAGTAACACCTTTTAATTGAGAGTGATTCTTGTGTGCGCTCGACCAAAATTCAATTTTAATTTTGACCTAATTTTTACCATCTCTTCTCGTTTCCGTTCCGAAAGTCCAGCCCACAATCCATTCTCATGATTTTAGCATATTTGGAGACCATTTTCCCTCTCTCAACGCCATTGACGACCCTTCCGACACTATCTACGAGATCAATTTTCGAATTTATTTCCATCTTTGATGAAGGGTTAATTTTAAACACTCCTGAATCTTCGTTCTTGCTGATAATTGATAGATACTCCCTCCATTAATTTGTAATCCCAAAACAAGATGCAGAGTAATCTTTTTGGTAATTAGTTGCTTTCACGTTTGCTTGATATGTTGATTCTCTGTCAATTTCTAGCTTCATTTCCTTCACAATGGTGGCGGCAATGGAGCCTCGTGGCTGAGGCGTATTCCGACGAGGATTGACTATGTGTCTTCTGGCGAGTTTGCTGTCGAATTCGATAGCAGTGAGCTTGGTAGAGATGACACTCATTTTTTTGTGAGGTGTGCATCGATTTGGCGACATTGATAGGACATGTTGTTTTGCCATAAATTCTGGCATTGATTGGTGGATAAAGGCTAGTATGGAAATCATTAGGGCTTTTAATTGTAGAATACCAAAAAAAAATTTATAATACCCAAAGGATAATTTATAATACTCAAAGAATAATTTATAATCAATTAATTAATTAATTAATGAGTAATACCCAAAGAACAATTTATAATACCCGGTGAGTAAGTTTCTAATACCCAAAAAATAAGTCTAACTAACACCCAAGAACAACCCACCTATATTCCAAGAACAAATTTAAGTAATACCCCAAGAACAAATCTAAGTAATACCTGAAAAACAACTCATCAATACCCCAAGAACAAGTCCTAATAATACCCCATGAACAACTCATTAATATCTCAATTTACTAATACTCCAAGAACAGTTTTGTAATACCCGAAGAATAAGTTAGTAATACCCCAAGAACAGCTCCTTAATAGCTCAAGAACAAGTCTAAGCAATACTCAAAGAACAACTCACTTGTGTCTCAATTGCCAAAAACACACATGCTGCAGTATATATTGTGTGTTTTCAAAAAATCAAATTAAAATCAAAATTGATGTACATCCTATGCACTTGAATGTAGAGCGCACATAAGTATTTGTCTCTAATTAATACAATCTCATGGATTGACAAGTGTCCTTATGACACTTGCCCAGCTTGTCAACTTTTACTAGGATATTTATTCTCTTAAAGTTGGATAATTATCTCTTTTTTAATGATAATTATGAGCTCTATTATCAAATGCTTGCCTAGATTCAATGCAACTATGACATCTCTTGATGGGATTCTCCATACTTGTTTTATGGGCTGGTATCTTCTTATCAATTAGCCTATTGGTCGATAAGCTTTATGAAACGATGAGTCTTGTCTTACTTTTTAGCTGATTTGGGCTAAAAGCTTTTCTTTGTTTGGGGAGTGCATTGGACGATGAACTGAACTATGATTCTTGAGCTGGTCATCTAAAATAATTCTTGTTTTATTACGATAATCTCTTTATTTTCTCTTAACCTTTATTATGATGAACGTCTTATCAACATTAGTGATAATTTTTTAATAGCTCAAATTTATGTAGATAATGTTGTTTTTTGTTCTTCATATCAAGAGTTGTTAAATAAATTTGTGCATTAGATGATTTCTATTTTTGAGGTGTCTATGTTTAGAAACTGAAATCATTTTCTTCATAGTAAATCACTTATACACTATATGTACCGTGCGATTTAAGCGTATTTTTGAAAAGTCACACTTTTTTTTACTTAAAAGTCGTCCCTCTTTAAATTATAACAAGAGTGACTTTCACTGAGATTCAAAAATCACACTTGTCTACTTTCACTACTTTAGCGGGAGAGTAGAAAATATTTTCACAAAAACTACGACCAAGTCATTCTTCCACCTATTCAAAATTTGAGTCGTGGGATTCCCAGTTGACTTCCTTTTTTTTTTTTGTTCTAAAAATTAATGAATTATGAGCTACCCATTTTTTGTGAAGATTTTTTTATCAATGTTTGTAAAAAAAATTGGTTAGAGAATTTTAAGTTATCTCAAGATATTTAATTTTTTTTTAAATTTAATCCAAGATCTTTGATTTAGGTACTGCCGTTGTGGAAAATACATATTCTATTTCTCAATATGTTACAATTTTAATTAAAAGAATTATATAACATATAAAACAACTTTTTTTTTTAAATGGTTTACCACCTAAATATTAAGGTAAAGAATCTATTCACATGTAGTATATACATTCAATAAAGTTACTTATGAGTTGAAGTTTCAACAGAAGGTGGTTTACCGCAAATTTATTAAAATAGTGATGATTTCAAATTAATTTATAAAAATGAGAAAAAAGTGAACTTTTTATGAATATAAAATCAGTAAGTATTAGAGATATCGACCGGTGACGTGTAAAATATTTCTATAACTTTACACCTCACCAGTCGGTCACCGACAGGTGACCGGCTTTATATTCATAAAAGATTCACTTTTTCTCCCATTTTCGTAAACCAATTTCAAATCATCAATATTTTAATAAATTAGCCTGGTTTACCATTACATTAGAATATGAAAGACGGGAGACAAGTCCAACACATTCACCAATCCAACTAACCCCATCCCATTTTGAATTCTCAGTTCAAACATGGTACTGCCTTGTTATTCCTGTATTCTAGTATTTATTTTACATTTAATTCATTTAATATAGATTTTTATAAAAAAATAAAATATATTGAATCAATTATTCTATAAAGAAGGATTAGTCCTTTATCAATCACATCCATTAAACAAATTAGCCCTAATAATAAACACAAAGGCGTGTTTTTCTAAATTTAAGTGGATATTTAAAATCTAGTGAGCTTAGAAATCTTTATAAATAATGAGTTGAGTTGATATTTATTTTTTGATTTTTGAATAGTTTAACAGTAATTGTATAGTAGTATGATTAGGTTTATATAAAAATTAGTAATTCTCCCGTTCATATAAAAATTAAGTAATTCTCACGTTGAATGCACGAATTAAATATTAATAATTTTAAATATATAATTATATAAATAATAAATTATAATAGATATTTAAATTAAATTAAATATAAGCTTTAATTAGAATTGAGTATATTATTTACATGTTACCAAATTCTTTTGAATAAAATATTTTTCTACCGATAGTGATCAAAATAAATATAAATTAAATTTATTTTTATCAATTTATCTATTAATTTTATTAAAAAATTCTATTGTTATTTTTCTTTAATATGAAAAAATTATATTATATATGAGTGTATTAAAATGTTTAATCAATCATATAATTTTAAAATTATGCATTAAATTCATAAAAATGATTAATTTTTTTAAATCTAAGCAAAAATATTTAAATTCCAATTGTATAATTAAAATCAATAAATAATCACTTTTAAAATAACAAAATATATATTTAGAATTTAAATTTTATTTTTATATGTGCAATATATATGTTAAATTAAATATTTTATAGGACAATTAGTTTGATATATAGTGTGTTAAAAATAAATTCCAAGCAAAAAATTTAAATAAAATTGAAATTGTTGGCATAAAGTAAAGGATATTTTTTTGATAAAATTAACTCACTCTTTATATATTGGAGGGTGAGTTTCACCATTTTACCACAAAGCAAGTGCACTACACTTGCTCAATTAAACATATTTTTTTTCTTGCTCTCCACTACTACTTTTATATATGTACAGATAGATGGTTCATTATGAACTTATTATAGAACTAATTTAAAATATCAAATATTTGGTCAAGTATATAAAAAAATATTCATTATGAGTATCAAAAGTTATGATCAAAAAAATTTATTACAAATACTATCTCCATCCACAAAAAATATGCTAACTTGTTTGCATATTGTTTAATGCAGTATGTCGGAAGGTATTTCGAGGCATTATGAGGTCCATTTTATGAATAAAGTGATTATTTATGAAAAATGTGTCATATGTACTTTCTATAAATATTCTCTTTATTCAAGATTGACCCACAATATCCTGTAATAGTATATTGCATTAAAGCACATGAAAATATGTGAGCGCATTTTTTATGGACGGATGAAATATAACATAATAGGATTAGTCTTGTATTTACCAGTTACAAGGTGCAACTCAAGTTCATTTTTAAAAAGTTACACAAAATACTACTGAAAAGTTACACATCTTATTAATGAAAAGTGTATCTTTTATAGTATAACTTTACAGTAATAATTTGTGCAATTTTTCAATAATAAATTGTGTAACTTTTTAAAAATGAACTTGAGTTGCACCGTGTAACTGCTGCACTGCACAGGAGACTTACTCAACATAATATCATTAATCCAAATTTTTTGATATTTTTGATGAAAATTTTTATACACCTAATCAAATATTTGATATTTTAAAACTGATTTATGATAAATTTATCATCAACCATTCTCGTACACAATTTTACCAAATATAATATAAATTATTTTTACAACCAGTTTTCAAACCTTCAAATTAGAACCAATTCTAAACGAGTAAGTCTCCTGTGTACCAGTTACACGGTGCAACTCAAATTCATTTTTTAAAAGTTACTCCCTCCGTCTCAGGGGTATTTACACCCCTGCGATGGCACACGGTTTAAGGAAATTATATTTTTTTAAATAAGAGTCATTCTCCTGTGCACCCGGGTACATAGTATGCACCCGAGTGCTTCACTACTGCCACACCATTCACTATTGCCAAACCATTCACTATTGTTCCATCAACAAATTGAAGAGAAAAACGATCAAGAAATATGATTATTTTGTGGGGAAAATTTTAACTTATTTCGTATATTATTTTTTTATATATTTTAGTCATCTTGAAATGCAATAGCACACACATTTGCGTGAGTGAGTTCATATGTAGATATTAAAGAATATAATTATTGAAGTTTTACGAAATTTGTTTTTGGATTGGTATTGTGAATTTGTTGTTTGGGTATTATTAATTGTTCTTGGGGTATTATGAATTGTTCTTGATGTATTTACTTAAATTTGTTATTGGAGTATTATGAATTGGTCTTGAGATATTGTAAGTTGTTCTTGGGGGTATTTATTTAGAGTTATTTTTTGGGTATTGTGAGTTGTTCTTGGGGTATTATAATTTGTTCATTGTGTATTATTTATTTATTAGTTATTTATTAATTATTCTTTGGGTATTACAAATTGTTATTCGGGTATTATACTTAGTTCTTGGGGTATTTACACAAACACCATGAATTTGTTGTTGAAGTACTATTAATTGTTTTTGGGGTATTATAATTGTTCTTGAGGTATTTACTTAAATTTGTTATTGGAGTATTATGAATTGTTCTTGGGGTATTGTAAGTTGTTCTTGGGGTATTTATTTAGAGTTATTTTTGGGGTTGTGAGTTGTATTGGGTTATTATAATTTGTTCATTGTGTATTATTTAATTATTAGTTATTTATTTATTAATTATTCTTTGGGTATTATAGATTATTTTTTGGGTATTAAAAATTGTTATTCGGTTATTATATTTAGTTCTTGGGGGTATTTACACAAACATCATGAATTTGTTGTTGGAGTATTATTAATTGTTCTTGGGGTATTATGAATTGTTCTTGAGGTATTTAATTAAATTTGTTATTGGAGTATTATGAATTTGTCTTGGGGTATTTTAAGTTGTTCTTGGTGTATTGTGAGTTGTTCTTGGGGTATTTATTTAGAGTTATTTTTTGGGTACTATAATTTGTTCATTGTGTATTATTTATTTATTAGTTATTTATTTATTAATTATTCTTTGGGTATTATAGATTTTTCTTTGGGTATTACAAATTGTTATTCGGGTATTATATTTAGTTCTTGGGGTATTTACACAAACATCATGAATTTGTTGTTGGAGTATTATTAATTGTTCTTGGGGTATTATGAATTGTTCTTGATGTATTTACTTAAATTTGTTATTGAAGTATTATGAATTGGTCTTGGGGTATTGTGAGTTGTTCTTGGGGTATTTACTTAGAGTTATTTTTGGGGTATTGTGAGTTGTTCTTGGGGTATTATAATTTGTTCATTGTGTATTATTTATTTATTAATTATTCTTTGGGTATTATAGATTGTTCTTTGGGTATTACAAATTGTTATTCGGGTATTATATTTAGTTCTTGGGGTATTTACACAAACATCATGAATTTGTGGTTGGAGTATTATGAATTGTTCTTGAGGTATTTACTTAAATTTGTTATTGGAGTATTATGAATTGGTCTTGGTGTATTGTAAGTTGTTCTTGGAGTATTGTGAGTTGTTCTTGGGGTATTATAAGTTTTTCATTGTGTATTATTTATTTATTAATTATTCTTTGGGTATTACAAATTATTATTCGGGTATTATATTTAGTTTTTGGGGTATTTACACAAACAATTTTTTCAAATTGTTTAATTTAGTCTTTCCAATTTTGTATTATTGATGTTCTGAGTATTTCAATGACTAATTAATATGTGACGATTTGTATCTTATCTATCTAAAATCATTAACTTCCTACTCCTAGTTAAATACAGGATGAAAGAAATGCTACTATGAACTTCCAACTCCTCGACTAAAGAAATGTTACTAATAACATATAAACGTACAAAACATCAGTTTTTGTTTTTATAATATACCCCAGGAACAATTATTAATACCCTAAGAACAATTTAGTTATACCTCAAGAACAACTCTTTAATACTCAAAGAACAAATGTTTGCAATACCTCAAGAACAACTTGATATAGCAAAAAACATATAGTGCATCGTGTAGTGTGTGTTTCTGGAAAAAGCAAAATAAATTTAAAATTATAGTAAAATCTAAGAGCATACCATGCACTTGGATGCATGCAAGTATTTGCGTTTAAATAAAGCAGTGGTGTATGAGTAAGTGTGTGGAAAGTTTTGTGAGTGTGCACACAAATCGATGTTTCCCTTTTAAGTAGTGCACAAATTGGTTTGGGACAACCCAAAATGAAAAGTGTGCAAATTGATCTGGGACGGAGGGAGTACACAATATATTATCGAAAAGTTGCATAAATTATTACTGAAAAATTACACTTTGAACAATACACTTTTCAATAATAACATATGTAACTTTTCAGTAATATTTTATGTAACTTTTAAAAAATAAACTTAAATTGCATCGTGTAACTTGTACATATAAGACTAATCCATTCAAAATCCAAATCTTAGTTATTAAAAAAAAAAAAAGCATCACCAGTTCACCACCAAAGAAAATTAGAATCTTTCTCTGACTATTATAATGATTTACGTCTCTCTTTTTCTCTCTCCAGCATTGCCTTTTCACTATTTCAAGAAAAGACCACACCTGTATACTCAAATTGGGCCAATTCTCATTACCAAATTCCAATCGTCAATATTCAATAACGTCAAACAAATAAAAAGCCCCCCATTTTATACCTAATAAAGAAAGAGCTGTATCTGGTTTTCGGGTTTTGCACACACACACACACGATAATAAATAAAACTTCTCTTCAGAGCACACTCAAGATCCCCTTTTCTAATGGCTCAGGTATTGTGAGATTTTGATTGCAAAATAAAAATAAAAATGGCATATAACTTTTTCTCTCTCTAACCTTATCCTGGGATTGTGTTTTGGTAATAGCAGAAAGTAGTGATGAAGGTTTTGACGATGACTGATGAGAAAACAAAGCAGAAAGCCATTGAAGCTGCTGCTGATATTCTTGGTACTTTTCTCTGTTTTCTTTAAGAAATTCATCAAAGATTAGATCCCTGAATAAAGGGTTGTATTTCTCTCTCTCTCTCTAAACAGGGGTGGATTCGATTGCTGTTGATCTGAGCAGTCAGAAGCTGACAGTGATTGGGGAAATGGATGCGGTGGCTGTGGTGAAGAAATTGAAGAAAGTGGGGAAGGTTGATATATTGTCAGTTGGGCCTGCGAAGGAAGAGAAGAAGCCTGAGGAGAAGAAGCCTGTGGAGAAAAAACCAGAGGAAAAGAAACCTGAGGAGAAGAAACCAGAGGAGAAGCAGCCAGAGGAGAAGAAACCTGAGGACAAGAAATAATAATAATAATCCAAATATATTTTCTGTGATGTAGTAACTTTTTTCTT
Source organism: Prunella vulgaris (assembly GCA_026898435.1). Classification (NCBI taxonomy): domain Eukaryota; kingdom Viridiplantae; phylum Streptophyta; class Magnoliopsida; order Lamiales; family Lamiaceae; genus Prunella; species Prunella vulgaris. Next base: position 621,545 of record JAPKLY010000171.1, read on the forward strand.
TTCAGTGAATAAATTTTCTGGGTTTTTGCAAAAGCGAATAAAGTGAATCATCATCGTTGTACTCCATTCACTGGCCTTCAAATTTCATCAAGAAATTTTATTTTATTTGAAAATATGAATTTATTGAAAAATTAACTCCTCCAGGTGTGATAAATTAATTCTGTTTTAGGATAATCGATAAAATGAAGAACGAAGAACACAGAATTTG
>JAPKLY010000171.1:621762-649163 GCA_026898435.1 Prunella vulgaris
CATAATGAAATGACTAAACTATCCTTCTAGTAATACTTTTGATGAAGACACATAAATGTAATTTCCTTTAACACTCCCCCTTGTGCTAAATCAAAAGGATGAATAGTGCATGAATGTTGCCTCGATAAAAACCTTGCCAAATAACATTCATATATGAAAAATAAACCTTGGTCGAAGGGGAAATGAGTTGCAACGCACCTATGTTAAGACTCCCCCTGAAGTCTACATCTCTCAACTGATAGGTACATCTATCAAATGAGCTCAGAAAGTTTATACATCGCAATTCCTTTAAGATGTTTCTCAAAGTTATCTTGGACAATGATTATGTGAATAATTCAGCCATATCTTCTTTAGAGCTTACTTAAATTACCTGAATCTTGAGCAAAGTTTGTTATTGCATGTTATTGAAAAACTTCGGTAATATATGTCTCATATCACCTATATAACACAGATTCATCTATTCAATGCATGCAATACATTGCATAAAGGATCTTCAGTGGTAGAACTCAAATCACTGACTCCTTGAATGTGTGATGATAGACTTTCACTAAATACACTCACAAATCGCTATATGTAAGGTAATAATCTCTAAATAGCTTTAAGAGATATCTATCAAAGTTTTCTTAATTGATGCCCAAGATATACCATGAATCTCATGGTAAATACATAATCAATTTGAGAACGTCTATGTGGTTAAGATATAACCAACATAAGTAGAAGCAATAACATATTATTTAGTATATGTATATAGGATAGCATTCAATATTTTTTCTTAAGGTTTGCAATTTCATCTGCAGTCCCTTTCAACATTTATATAGTAAATAACATGCCCATGTCACTGGTTTCTTTTAAGTATCAAAGTACATTCTTGACATTATTCCAATGATATTGTGTTGGTCCTGTAATAAATTTAGTTCACAAGTTCATTGAGAAAGTAATATCTAGCCGAGTATATTGAGCTAAGTACAATAATGCGCCTATTGCACTTAAACAAGGAATTCCAGTTCCTAGTATCCCTTTGTCATTTTGCTTTGGACGAAAGGGATATTTCTTTAAATCCAAACATCGGCCGATCACGAGAGTGCTAACAGAATGCATTTTGTCCATGTTAAATCGCCTGAACATCTTTTGGACATATACAGACTGGTGGATAAGTATTCCACAAACTCAATAAAATTGAGTTTTCCCAAGATCTTTCATCTCAAATTCAAATTTCAATTAGTTTCAAGATTTCTCTTATTTCATTAAGAGTGCCTATGTTCATCCATCAACATAAGTATCATAATCGCAAACCCAAAACTCATTTTTCTTTATAAATACGAAGGGGCATTGTTCTTTGTTGTTGTAACCTTTCCCAATCAAGTAGTCACTTGACTTGGTTAATAAAATGTCATCAGACAATTCATATATATCTCTGCATTAAAATCTCCATTGAGATATACAGTAACCATATTCATAAGCTGCATTTCCAATCCTTCGGATGCTACTACGCTAATAAAGTAGTAAACATTATAACGTTCTTAACAAGAGAGTATGTCTCTTCATAATCAATTCCAGAGCGTTATGAGAAACCCTGCGCTATAAGACAAGTTTTCTATATCAGGACCATATATTTCTCATTACGCTTTATGACAAAGAGTTATTTATGTCCTATAGGCTTTACACTTGGTCGGGCTAGCACTACCGGACCAAATACCTATAACTTTGTCAGAAAACAAGTTCTACCTGGATTGATTCCTGCATTTAGGCCAGTTTGCTCTTGTTGATATTCTACAACTGAGCTTGGTTCGATTTTATCGTGCTCTATATTTTCTTGAGCAACATAATAAATAAATACATCACTAGTCTGTGTGCAATGTCTGTCCATCGACTCATTTGCACTCTCATAATTAATAGAGATTTTTCATTATCTGGAATCATATTAAACATCGGAGCGTCCTCCAGTAATGATTCTTGGACATAACTATAAGCAGAGATAATCTCATGAGATGTATTTTCGATATTGATGATCGATATATTTAATTGTGCCACACCTACCATTCTTTCCTTTGGGTGGTGTCAATCGAACCAGGTGACCTCCCCCTTTTTCTTTTGGGAGCCACGGCCTCAACCACACTTCCACCAAGTGTGGTTGCAACACCTTTTCTACGGTGTTGTGCCCCTTATTGAGGACTTTTAACCTTGCAGGCACATTTGCAGCTTATATGTAAGACCTTATCACTTTAGCAATATCAATGAACGAATCAAGGATCGAATCTGTTATGTTCTGAAGATTTATTATTTTACATCACTTTTTCATTGTGAAGTTTTGGGGATCAAATGAGACAAAGTAAGAATCGACCATGATACTTCCTGTCGTTCCCACAGAAAATTCTTTTTCTTATCTCCCCCTAACGACGGGAAGACTGTCTCATTTAAGTGACAACCCGCAAATCTAGCGGTAAATAGGTCGCCTGTCAAAGGTTCTAAGTTGCGGATAATTGTTGGAGATTCATATCCAATATAAATACTTAATCATTTCTGAGGACCCATTTTAGTGCGCTGTGGGGGCGCAATCGGCACATATATTACACAACCAAAAATGTGTAAATGTGAAATATCAGGCTTATATCCAGTTACCAACTGGTACACAGGTTGTTAATGTTGGGTCTAGAACGAATAAGTAAAGATGCATGCATTATTGCATAACCCCATGCAGAGATAGCCACGTTGGTGCGCATAACCAGTGCCTAACCACTATTTAATTTCTTTAGATGGTGGCCTCTGCGAGACCATTTTGTGTAGCACATGGGTATCAAGATGCTTTACATTTATCCTGATATATATGCAATAATCATCAGATGCTTTTGATGTAATATTGTGATTAGGGTGGTGAGCCCTAAGACATATACTTTGTGCTAAGAGTTTTGCATGCATAATGTCTTGTGGACAATAAAGTGACATGTGACCCGTATGTCAAAGTATAATCCAGTACCATAAATATTTGTATGATCCGCATTCAGGATTAATTAATCCACAAATATCATCATGTATCTTGTGTAAGAATGAAATATTTTATTTTATATCTTTAGCATAAACAGGTCTCAGTGTTACTTTTGCTAAAGAGTAGGCTTTGCATAATAAGTGACTTGCCTTAAAAATTTATAATGAGGCAGAGTGAGATGTAAATAGTATATCTGGTGCTCAGAAAATAAGAAGTGCGACAATGCAGCAACAAGATCGATATCGTGCATTATATCAATTTTCATCTCATTTCATGTGTCACTCTAAAAATAAAGACGTAATGTGAGTTCTTCAACATTATGAATTATTATACAAAAGCCTATATCTATAAGTATCACATAGTCCACCAGTGATAAAATATAGTTAAATTCAAACAGTAGTGAGGTTCATCCTATTCGATTAACATCTTAGTTCCTTTAAAATGTGTTTTCTTTCACATTTATTTGATATATAAATTTCATTCTCACAGTGTATTTATAAATAACGTTGGCACAAACATCTATAAATTTTACAGGGTTCGATTAGCTCTTGATGCATATGGAGCTTTTCTGATTTCAACAATTGTCTCATTAGACACTGTTCCTTGTTCTTTTTAGAAATCTCATATCCTTTTGAGTTTCAATTTGAACCAAATGATTTACTTTTCAATTTGAATAAAATGATTTACTTTTCATTTAATATTTTCTTCTATTTTGTAAATGTATCACTTTACATCGTGATAATGTAATTATCGAACCATATGTACTAGATAAATCCAGTACTTTTGAATAAAATATAAATTAACCAAAGTTAATAAAAGTAAAATCTCGTATCAAAATCTAACTCGAAATTCATCAATAGTCTAAATAACTTTAAGACCATAACGAATATTTCAAATAAATGAGGCATTATGCCTTTTTAACATTCTTGAAGTATGAGAAAGTCATTAGCAAAGTCCATGTTGCCATTAAAATTTAACCTTGTGAGGTTAATATGGTGGGTATCTTGTACTTTAGATTTCCTATATCATTTATAGTTGTTTGCTATAGTATGCTTGCAATATAATTTGATTTGGTATACCACTGCGACACATGGTGCATTATTCTCATATCCATATGGATTAGTACATCATGTCTCATTTTCTTTTGGGTTCTTTCCATTTTTCAATTAAACAATATAAGTCTTGAGAAATTACTTTGTCCCAATAGACTTAAAAAAATGTGTCATCCATCTAAGATGCTCTTTGTGTAATATGGGGCATTTAAAGCCCCACACTGTTCTTTGTGTAATATAGGACTTTTTTTTTTTTTTTGCGTAAAATATGGTCAATATATAATATCAATTCAATTTGACCTTATCAGACAGTGCTGTGTCTTTGGCACCCGTGAATGATTAATTTTGGAAACATAAATTCTTTCCTTGAAAATGCGAGAAAGGCACTCAGTTTCTTTTGAGTCCAATACAATATATAATTGGGTCGAGTGCATTCAACCATTTATTGTAACACAAGGAAGAATATTTATTAAATATGCAAGCGTAGCAATATGCAATAATATTTTCTTATCAAGAATGTATGTATGTGAATTAGATTCTGAGATCATAGGTCACGTATTTATCGATGTTTTGTGAAAATACTTCATCACATTTATTTGTAATTCACAATTATCTTCCATGAATTTTCTTTATCATGAAAATTTTGAATTGTGAATATCTATTTATATACATGAATGATATGCAGCAATTAACATGCTCTTCAAAAAAAAAATCCTAAGTTGTCCAGCAAATAATCCCAAGCTTATTCTGCGGCAAGCAGATCCAATTGCTGGAAATTAAAAGGATTAAATCTATTTACAATAGACAGATACCAAGTCCAAAAAATGTTCAACACAAACATAGGGTAGTGAGTTGCAGTAGATACAGACAACACCCCTTGACATAAATAGGGATACATGAACAGATGTCATATTTCGTAATTAATCCATGCAACAAGATTCTCTTGCTTATGAGGTATGATCAATACCCCCAAGGCTTTTCATCTCACAATTGTTAACTAATCCAAGACATGCAGTGGCCTAATTATCATCCCCTCATCTCAATAATGAAATATAACATAGAGTGTTCTCCACCATATGGCCACAAATTAATGTACGGGTTATAGACAAAACTTATACTAGGCCATGTACAATATTCAAATCATAAATATCATACCTTGAAGATGGTAAAAGCGACAGCGAAATTAGAAATCCAGTTCCAATTTTTAATTTTACTTACTGCAGCAGATCGCGGCAGCGCCACTGATATGAATCACTCCACACAGCAACCCAAAGCCAAATCAACGCATCCAGAAGTAACATCGATTGAGTCCATCGCCGACGGTGTTACAGAGTTGGCACAACATATGCACCGGAGGCCATAGCGTCAATCATCGACCGACGATACAGAAGAGAGCTGTGAGCCGACTGGCGTATGTGTCTTTTTCGATGCCAGGGCACCCGAGAAAATTTATGAGAGATTACTCTATAATAAAATAATCACCAGGAGCATATATGTTATAACACAGATCATATCAGAGGTTATGAAATCAGATATATCACCAATTCGTGGTAATGTTTCTTCAAAAAAATCATACTGTCAAAATAATTAATCAGAGATTAGCCAAATAGATAAATTAGAATACTTATCGATTGTCAAATCCGAAATCCAAACGATTCTTCTGAGTAAATCCGATCTGATCTAATTTGACAGAGCATTCATTTCCTCTAGCGACGGGCGATGGAATAGGCCCGCAGCCTGGACTATGGAGGCGGTGCCAGCGATCGGAGATGGGGCAGCGCGGAGGCGAGGCTGCGACTGTGTCTGATGTAGCGCACAGGCGTGGGAGGAGGAGGCGGCGGTGCCTGGCCGCTGAAAATCCGTTGAAGGCAGCGAAGAAAATCAAATAATCGGTTCCAAATCCCAGTTCCGGCGGCGCTCCAGAGCCTCCCCCAACACATCAACATATAAGTGCTCAATGATCGACATATTAAGGGATCGAGAGAGTTGAGACTGAGCACTGATAGCGGCGCCCCATGGATCGTAAGATAATAAAGGGAGGCGGCTCTAGGGCTTGGAGTCTTATGCGACGGCATGGTTGATTTCCGGCAGCGGTGGCAGATGAGGGCCCTGTTCCTTCTCTATGGTTTGCAAGCAGCGATCGAAGCTTGGATCGTCGGTGACAGACGACGCCGTGTGGAAAACACCATCGCAGCCATTAATGGCTTCCCGTAAATTATGTTAATCGTTGAGATCAACTCGGCACAGAATCAGCCTCTCGGTTTGGGAGAAATTTGAATTGGGGGTTTTGGGTTTCTTCTGCGATTGCAATTCCGATTTGGGCATCGGAGCAAGGAAATGGAGTCCAATGGTGGCGGCTGTGTGCTTGTTCTGCAGAATTGGCATCGGCCTCTATCATCCGAATTCAGAATTAGGGCTCTGGAGAAGTGTAGCCAAATCGCGAGCAGTGGACTCAAAGTAAGGCCACAAAACGGTAACAGCCTCAAGGAACGGCAGAGGTTTTCCGACCGGTAGCCTAAGGGCGACGCAACTCGGCATCGCGTACAGGTGTGCAGACCGCGGTGGCGATTGGAGCGGTTGATTTTCTGGCGGCTTTGATTTTTTTTTCAACGGCGGCTAGGGTTTATGATTGTGAGGGCTTTTCCATCAAAATTGAAATATACACTGCATATAATTTCTTATTTCTGAAAACAAATTTCGGTAGTGCTCGTGCTGATAACGTGTTTTAGGATAATCGATAAAATGAAGAACGAAGAACACAGAATTTGTTGACCCAGTTCACCTGAAAGGCTACGTCTGGGGGCGTACCAAGCCAGGAGATTATTCCACTATATCTTGTGAATGAGATGCCTATATATATAGGTTACAAACTAGGGTTTACATGATATGTGATACATAATGAAATGACTAAACTATCCTTCTAGTAATACTTTTGATGAAGGCACATAAATGTAATTTCCTTTAACAATTCAGTTATATTAATTTGGGCTTAGTCTTTGACGGTGATATTATGAGAAATATTTATTTTATTAAAAGATTAAAATTTATAGAGAAATGCAATATTAAATAATTTATACGGTCTCTTTCCTATTAAATTTTTTATTTAATTATTTTATAATAATTTTTTTCTAGAAAAGAGAATAAAGTAATTACAAAACTTATTTTTATAATGTGTTGTTGGCTTGTTGCCCACTGCCTTTGTAGACAACATTGAAAATATATTCTTTTACTCTTTGCGTTAAAAAAAATATATTTATATTTGTACGTTGTTCAATACGATATCTCAAGGAGTATTATTGAATTTTTTTTGGAACTTATTTATAAATAAAAAAATAGAGAAAATGACACTTTTTATCACATCATTTACGATATCTCAAGGAGTATTATTGAATTTTTTTTGGAACTTATTTATAAATAAAAAAATAGAAAAAATGACACTTTTGGTCACATCATTCACGAGGGTTCACGATTTTGGTACTATAATTTACACATTTAGTCCCAAATTGCAAAATTTAAACACATTTATTCTCAAATATATTATTTTCACACATTTAGTTTCAACTTCGTTAAAATTTAACGGAATATGTCACGTGCCTCTCAAGTGGACATTTGTCATTTTTTTTCCCAATAAAATAATACTTTTGGTCCCATCAACCACGAGGGTCCACGATTTTGGTCATATAACTTACATATTTAGTTTCAAATTGTAAATTTTGAACACATTTAGTCCCAAATGGAATGTAAATTTTGATTTGGTAAGAAATTTATCACTATGACTAGCTTTTTAACAATTAACAAGTCATTTTTAATATAATTAACAAGTTATTTTTTAATATAATTAAATTAAAAAATGTTTAAGTGAGCATATAAATTTTTTGTAATAGTTATAAATTATTTAGGAGTCTATAAGTTTTCTTAAAATATTTAGCTTTTTATATCTTATAAATTATAAAAAAAAAATTATAATTTATTTTCATCACCACCTCCATTTTCACTCACCCTTCGTTTCTCGGACCAATTTGTCAGTTATATTAATCAAATATTTTAACAATTTATAAACTATTTAAATATAACAGCTTAGATTTTTAAAATAACTTAAAGGATGTTGAACATTTTAAAATAACTTATAAAATTAGCCATATACCTTCTTAATGACACTTAGTAAAGAAGATCACAAAAAGTATTCCTTCAAAAACATTTATTTAATAACAATGCAAATTTTGAGTAAAATAGTAATATATAGGGTTAAAATGAATTCCCCATCTGTACTATATCACTATTTTCAATTTTCAACCTGTACTAAGAAAAATTTACAAAATGCTACCTAAAATAAATTTTTGTTCCTCTTCTTTTGGCAGTGTTATATTTGTTAAGATTATACCCTTCATCTCATATTATTTATTTACTTATTTTATATTATAATTATTAACAATAAAAAATTGACATTAAAAATTTCTAAGTTCTATAGAACGACGATAACATAATTGGAATTCGATTTTTATCAGCATCGATTTTTTTTACTGACATCGATTTTTATGTGGCAAAAAATAAATTATTGTTATGGATTGGCGAATATAACCTTACAAAATATAACATTGATAAGAAAAAAGAATAAAACTCAAGTATATGTTACACTTAGTTAATTTTTCATAATACAAGTTGCATTTTGATAAAAAAAAATAGTACGGGTTGCAAATTAAAATAAGTGATATAGTATATGTGACAATTTGATATTAATCCTAATACATATATGAATTGTGCATACTTTTATGAATATATATATATATATATATATTTTTTTTTCTTTTGACGTATATAAATAGTTATAGAACTGAGGATTAAAATAAGTATAATACGAATTATTGCTGATGAAAGGAGTAAAAGAAAAGGTGTTTGATCAAAAGAAAAATAAGAACAATTTGGCCATTTCAGTTAGTGCCCCATGGCAGCTATTCGAGCTGAAACATATGGTTGGTTATCCAAAACAAATCAAAATCAAAATGGTTAATCTTTCACCATCATATTTAATGCAAATTACTATTGGATCGTTACATATTTTCGATAGAATCCCCTCTATATATATAAAAAAATAAAAATAAATAATAGAGTTGAAACATTATAAACAATATTACTGATCCCTCCACCTATTTATTAGTATTTTTAGACTGCTCTTCATAGCCTTCCTTATGCATTTTTATTAATTTCTTGATCGCTTGCTTGGTAGTCCTGTATACATTAAGTGGGATTCAAATTTTATATTTCTTATCTGATACAATATAATACGAGATTGTTGTCATTTATAAATTTTGATCTATTATAGTTTTGTAGAGATATGTATATATTACTATTCCACTATTTATTCAGAAAAAAAGCCCATAAAATATTATTTGCTTATCTGAATGATGCATACAATAAATATATGGTAAATAATAATTTATTAATAAATAATTAAAGATTTAATTATTATATAAATAATGTATATAAATTAACATTGCATGTACTTATACATATCACAAGAAATAAGCTAATGTCGAATATTAAAATAAAAATATGCACTATTACGTCGAATATTAAAATTAAAATATGCACTATTACGTGAACTTAAATATATGATTCACGAAAGCTATCATTAAACAAAGTCGCATTTTTTTTAAAAAAAGGGGTCATTTTAATTAAAAAGAAGTCCTTTAAATGAGATTTTATGTTGACTAAGCCATTTAAAAATAAAAAGACCCCCTAATATAGTATATAAAATTTCCATAATTTTATTTATATTTTGCTATACTCATTAGTCATTACTCAATTTTAAAATCCAATAGATAAATAATAAAAAGAAATACTACCAATTTCCCAAAAGCCCTAAACCCCCCATAGGACAGGACCCTACTGTGTCCGGTTCCCAAATCTTTCCCTAAACCCTTCTTCTCAGTTCTGCGCCAAGTATCAACAGCCACCCGCTCATCTCTCTTCGCCTCCGTTATTGAATTTCTGGCGATAAAACCAACAGATAGACAGACAAAGGGAGTAATGGTGAGTCAAAGACAAAAATCGGCGAAAAAGCGCTACAAGGAAGAACATCCGGAGCTTTTCCCCAAATCGGAGCCGACGCCGCCGAAAGATCCAAACAAGAAGAAGAAAAAGAAAAGCAATTTCAAGCGCAAGAAACCGGACCCAAACAAACCTAGGAAACCGTCGAACAAGAAGCATCCGCTTAGAATTCCAGGGATGAAGCCCGGTGAGAGCTGCTTTATATGCAAAGGGATGGACCACATTGCCAAGAATTGCCCCCAGAAATCTGAATGGGAAAGGAACAAGGTTCTTCTTTTGTTATTGTTAATCTATTTTGTAGTAAAGGAATGGTGAATTTGTGTTCAATTTTTGTAGTTACTTCTTAGGCATTGTGTATCATTTTCTCAGCGCCCCGAAAATCTACGATATAAGTTCATTAATTGGTGAGGGATAGTGTTTAAGTGAGTTTAGTATACATTTAATTTGGATTCATCTCACAATTACACTGTCTGCTTTGTGTTATTTGTCTTGACAATTGTTGACCAGTGTAGGCTAATTCACTTCAATGAATAACAGAGGTGTTTGTATGTCATTCTGTTTCTCATTCTTAATTTTGGCATTTAGCATTTTAATGTAATAGATATAAATGTGCATATCCATCTGGCATTTTCATTCGCATTCCTGGGATTGAGGATGTGGGATAAATTTATTTTTGTTGTTCCACATGTTTGCTTATGATTTATGAAGATGAAATTTATGCATCTGTTTATGAAGATTGGTCTATATATCCATTTAAGTATATAATAATGAAAATTTTAATGTAGCGATGGTATTGATAGTAGTGGTATTCTTTGCTTGTAGATCTGTTTGTTTTGTCGGCATCGTGGCCACAGTCTTAAGAACTGCCCCAACAAAACAGAGGAGTCCGTGAATACAAAGCTGTGTTATAATTGTGGAGAAAGGGGACACTCTCTGGATAAATGTCCACAACCACTTCAAGATGGTACCTTTTTGCTATCTACTTAAAGTTGCTAATAGATGTGCTCCATTGTATTTGTTTGTTTCATCAATAGCATATTCTGGTTATAAGTTAAAAATATTGCAGTTCTTCCCCAATTGATATACTTGTATTATAGAACAACGAGAAGACCTAAATCCATGGCTCTTGCTACAGTCCGTAGCCTTGTTTAGTTGTTTATGTGATATTATAAAATGCTTGATTCAGCAGAATTAAAAATGATGTGTCCTATCATATATAGTTCTATCATATTATAAAATCTCAAGTTTTGGTTTTCATTGTCAGTAGCATTTACTTCACCAAGAAAATTGCTTGTTTGATATTCTTGCATTAACTTTAATATTTGGAGAATGATCATTGGGTTGAAAATTTTGACAACAATTGAATAATTGAATCTAACATATGAAATGGTACGTGCCACTTCTTTAGTTAATGAGAGATGAAGTTAGATGGTAACTATTAGTAGGTTTACACTTAGGAGTATTTGGCCAAATAGATTTCATCTGTACCAGTTCTTTGATAAGAAACTCCAGAAAGGTTTGCCTGTTGAAGCATGCCAAAATTAAGAGTATGCAAAAGATGATTCTTGCCTCATTTGATTGGCTTAAGATAATGATAACAAAATATTTCATTGAACTCCCTTTATTAAGTCTTTATTCTCCTGTTCTCCATATTACGTCGAATGGAATAACATTTGAATGCCACTCTACTTTGGTGGTGCAGGAGGGACGAGATTTGCCAATTGCTTTATATGTAATGAATCTGGGCACTTGAGTAAAAATTGCCCCAAGAATACCCATGGAATTTATCCAAAGGTACAATGTTCTTAAATATATCCGAAATTACTTGCTTATTGTGTCTTGTTGTCTCTATTTTCTTAGTAAGCCATTTGGTGGACCTCAAATTATTGATTGCTAGCATGAGTAATTTGGTTTCCTACTCAAATTTACTAGCTTCATGCATTTTAATTCATTTACAGCACATTTCTTTGAAGTTGTGTTGGTTAACTTTGTATATGATCCTTCCATGCCTACATAATGCGTAATTTTGTGCGATTTACTTACGTATCTCAATGTGGATAAAGAAGAAATGTGTTTTAGCGAACTGGAAGAAGATCAAACCTATCCTTCCATCTGTAACCATCATTTTGTATGTTCTCCTTTCTGCTCGACTCTTTTGTTCTCATTCTGGCTGCATTTATTTTAAAATTATTACTCAAATACTCCAGCTTACATGTGTATGTATGTATGATTGCATATTATTTGCCAATACAAAGCTTTTTAGAGGGTGCTTGGTTCAAAACTCTTCAATGGGAATGAACATTAAGTAATTTGGTAGTTGAGAGTAAAATAAGATAAGTCCACCTTCATCACACTTCACATGAGGTTAGTAATGAGATCAAAATAAGTTAATCAAGACTTCATTGATTAACTACCCCCGCCCCCCCCAATCATTCCGCTAATCCTCAATCAACAATCTCTTTTTTTTTTCCCCACTTTGCAGTACACTAAAAATATAACCATCATTTTCATTGTATTCACTATTTGATGATTATCCTTACCGTTCTCATTTAAGAATTTGAACCAAGCGCCCCCGTAATGTCTCCTTGGGTTACATAGGGGAGTTTGTAAGCCTTCTACACCACCAATGGGAATCTTAATCTAAAAAGAACAATTAAGATTGGGGAAAAAATGTTAATGTTCTATACATAAGTGAGCTAGGCACTGTGCTACTGTCTCCTTTAATAATCCCTTTGAGATTTATCATATGATATGTTTATTAAATTTGCAGGGCGGGAGCTGTAAAATTTGTGGTGGTGTAACACATCTAGCAAGAGATTGTCCAAATAAACGCAGCACGGTATATGGTTCAGCTGGTATGCTTGGTCAATCACGTAAGTGGTGTTCGTTTTTCAACCTAATTTTGCTCTGAGCTTTCAGCTTTTATTAACACCCCATAGTATTTTAAAAGGATGCTTACTTCTGACAATTATTTCACCATGCTTGCATAGATCTGTTTTATGCACTTCACTGTTGATTTATTTAAGGCATAATAATGCATCTAAATTTCCTTAATGGTATCCACATTTATTTGTGAAGGTCCTTAAATTTGTTTTTTATTTTAAAAAGCCTTTAAGTATAAAAAAAAAATCATTGGATCCTTTTTTAACATATCGTCAAAGCTTCTTTTATCAATATGCAAGTCAATTCAATTTTAGTGAAGACATCAGTTTAATCAAAGTTGTTCCCACAGAATGTTAAAAATGACCTGAAATCTTATAATTGATACTTCAGCGGCTTTTTAAAATTAAAAATACTTGAGGGATCTTCTGAAATAAAAGATGACACTTTAAGGACCTTTAGATACATTATAGCATTTTATTGAAGGAACCGTACTGATTGATGTAGTATACAGTATGCTATTTGAAACAAATATTGTGCTTTCATTATTTAAGTTATGGTCTACTGGTTCGTACGTTTCACTCCCAACTAAATCGAGAAACTCTCGTGTATCTTACAGTTGGAGATCATCAACGGCCTAATCGGATAACCAAGTTTACTAGCGGCGATGATCTTGAAGATGACTTTGTTCCAGTGGTCCCGGTCGATGAAAAGGAAAATAGAGATGTAATGAAGACCAAGAAAAAACAAGGCCCCAAAGTTGTCAATTTTGTTGCTTGACAATTCTGGTGAGAGATTGTTTGTAACTTTGTAAGACCAGCCATAGAGCCGTATTAAAATACGTATCTTTTATTTTCTCCTATTTATTACTTGTAGCATCAAATTGTTAATACAAGTGGCATATTCGATTTTTTATTATATAGTATCATGTTTTATTTTATGGCAAAGTCTTGTGTCAAACCATTTTTACCTTCAACTTATTTGTATTTTATGTGAAATTATTAATTTGATAGTATATTAATTTTTTTTTATAAAGAATTAGTGAGAAAACAGATGCACAATAAACCAACTTTTTTATTGATCTGTCTAAATTTTGTGAATATAAATTGAAATATTCTCTGTTTTAAAAAAAATTGTGATAAGAGCACGTCGGCCAAAATTGTCAATTTTGTTGCTCGACAGTTGTTGGGAATGTTTGCTACTTTTTCAGACCAACTAAACAGCTGTATTTTATCTGTTAATTGTTTCATACTCCCTCTATCCCACAAGAATTTGCACACTTTTCTTATTTGGACGTCCCACACAAATTTACACACTACTAAAAAGAAAAATATTGATTTACGTGCATACTTACAAATCTATACACATATTTACCAATATGTCACTACTTTATATATAAAATACATTTTTCTTAAAAAATGTACCGTCCCATAGGGTGCAAATTCCTACGGGACGGAAGGACTATTTATTTATGACAAAAACTTGTAGCAACAAACTGTTAATACGAGTGGCATATGGAATCTTTATTATGTATGGTGTTTGATTTATTTAGCGTGTGATATTCAATATTAATCAAATAAATGTGTTGAAATCAAGGGTGTAAATTAGAGATGTTAACTCGCATCGGATTAAATGAGCCTAAAACATGTATGGTCAGGATTATATTTTTACAGATTCAATTTAAATTCAGACTTTTCTTGTTCAAACCTATTAGCTTTTGGGCTACACTGGCTAGCTTGTCGATTAATGGACCAGTCTGCTTGCCAGCATATTTTTCTAAAATTATATAATATATATTAGTATTATTATTAATTAAAGTTAACTTTAATTTTTATTTTGGGTTTATATTAATTTTAAGTATTCATATTTGAATTTTTAATTATTTATGTGTTACAATAAGAAAAAATATATATTTCTGTAATGATAAATAAATATTTATATGTACATTAAGTCATTAACACACATTTATTTTATATTAACACAAAAATGCTTTCAATTTGTGTTACTATATGGATAAATGCGTATTACTGTAAAAACATAATGTATTTTTATAAATAAAAATAAATGTGTGTTTCTTAATATATTCATCATTCCCTTAAATATATATATATATATATATATATTATTTCATGTAGTAATACATTTTTTAATACTTTACATGTGTTATTATATAAAAAAATAATTATTTCTATAAAAATAAATAAATATTTAAAAAAATTAATATTTGTCCTTATCGTAACACACATTTTCTCTTATATTTTATGAAAAATATATATCTATAAAAAAATATATGTAAAAAAAAAGCCAGTTTATAATAACATATATTTTATCTTATGGTAACATGCATTTATCCATATAATTAACTCAAATTGGGAGCGAAAATCTGAAATTAATTTTGCGCTAGATTTTGGTGAAAATTTCTCTAGACCTGACCTGATCTAGTCCAAATCATGAATTTTTTAATATAAGTTATTCTACAAATTTAATATTCGTGGAATATTTTATATGAGTGTTTATGATAAATTAATTATTATTGATACTCTAAATAATAATATGATACCACAAGTTTCTATTATTGGTATGCAGAATAGATTATTGATTTTTAATCAAATACATAATACTTTAAATTTTTCAAAACAATTTCTTGATAATAGTGAAAAGTTAACCTACCATTATTTGATGATATGTTATTATGAACCACTCAACTATATTTGATCATCTAAAGTTGAGAAAGTAAAATTTAGTTACCCAATTAAAGTTTGAAAGGGGGAACTTAATTTGTGAAGGCATGGAATAAATTAAATCGGCTGGGTTAGTCGCTTGACTTGATATTGTGAATGCATACAATTTTTAAAAAAAAAGTTGTACAAAATTTTATACATTATTTTTATTTTGATATTACACATAAATTTGTATATTATTAAAAAAAAAATTATTTTGCATGTACTCTCACATAACTATACATATATTGATATATATACTACTATTTTTTTTTTTTTAAAAATACTCCTTCCGTCTTACTATATAAGTTGCTCATTTTATCATTTTCGTTTGTTCCACTATATGTTGCACATTCATTTTTTTTACACTATTTCTATTATTTTTTTACTTTTCTCCATTACATCACTTATACTTTTTTATTTTTTCATCACATTATTTATATTTTTTTATTTTTACCTTAATTCGTGTCCCAAAAAACAACAAACAATTTATACTAGGCGGAGGGAGTATAAAATGCAGAATTGCTTGATATTTAAGTTATGATGATCGTCAGATGAGCACATCTGCCCTCATTTGATTGCTACATACCTTATCTCTTTCACAAACTAAACAAATTTCTTGTGATTTTGCACATGGGGTCACTCCCTACTTTCTTTTTTCCAACTTAGAGTACAAAGCAAGTCTATGTAATAGCATATGGCCCTACCTGCTTTTCTCCTGATATCTTGATTTTTGTAAATATACTTCACAAATTATTAAGTAGTCCCTCGGTCCCGTAGGAATTTGTATCCTACGGGACGACATATTTTTTAAGAAAAATATGTTTTATATATAAAGTAGTGGCATATGAGTAAATATGTGTATAAGTTTGTGAGTGTGCACGTAAATTAATATTTTCTTTTTTAGTAGTGTGCAAATTTGTGTGGGACGTCCGAATAAGGAAAGTGTGCAAATTCTTGTGGGACAGAGGGAATATATTATTGTATTGTATATTTAAATATATTTTTAAATAATAGTGTAAATTATTTTATTAATATGTATGAGTTAATTGAATGGTTAGAGTTAATTGCACAAATATCCTCGTAATTTGAAAATTATATAATTTTTTTTAACGGTTTACTAAATAAAACAAACTTTTCAAATTTTTAGAAATGAGTTAACAATGTTATCTATTTTTACTTTTTTAAATACTAAAAGTATAATTTTTTTGGAATTTAAAAATCATAATTTAAAATTTAAAATCTAAAACCTATTATAGCTTGGGTTTTGAAAATATATTTTTAAAATTCTAACCCTAACCCTCTATAAATAACTACATAATCAATTAACTATTATTATAGTTTTACTTCACCAATAATTATACTATCAAAAGTCAAAACATAATAAAATTTGAAGAAATTGTTAAAGTCATTAACTCATTTTTATTTTTTTAAAAAGAGGATAATTTTATTTTATTTAATAAACCACATGCGCGTTCCGTGAAATTTATAAATTGTGAGGGGCTTTCGTGCAATTAACTTGTCATTTTCATTCTTCAACTTACTGTACTTGCAACCTACAAAAATTGAATTTTCTCAATCCAATGATTCCCAACTAAAATTCGATCAATTTCTTTTTGGAGATATGAGAAGTTGTACATTGAACCTTTAATTAGCATTCAAAATGTAACTCTTTCTCTTGACTACCTTCTCCTTTATTGAAAAACATAAAATTTCATGAATTTTTTGGTAACAATTATATTTATCAAAATTGAAAAGAACTTTTTGTAAACTTAATTTCTATTTTAAGATTTTTTTTATTAAAATAGTATAAATAAGTGAATAATTAAATAAACATGTATATCCATACTAATTTTTTGGTATATCCTTAATAATTAAATAAACATGTATATCCATAATAATTAAATAAATTAACATGTATATCCAATATATATATATTTTTAAA
Source organism: Prunella vulgaris (assembly GCA_026898435.1). NCBI lineage: Eukaryota > Viridiplantae > Streptophyta > Magnoliopsida > Lamiales > Lamiaceae > Prunella > Prunella vulgaris. The sequence goes on from JAPKLY010000171.1 coordinate 639,391, forward strand.
AATACCGAAATATAAAAAATACCAACTTTTTGGTATTTTTCGTATGTACTACGATACCGATCCTAAAATGTATAAATTGTGTGTAAGATAAATTGGTATGATCCTCCACATTACAATAGCATTGTATGATTAATCATTAATCACTTGAGTTGATATATTAATTATTAGGATTAGTAAAAGATTAAGGCAAGAAACACAAATCACATTATGATGCTTTAATTGATTATCTATGCATGCATGATTGCGTATATGAATTTTATCTAGTTTTGGTCAAGAGTCGAATCAGTCAGTGTTCGATGTTTATGAATAAATCATTGCAATTAATGACAGTGCTAATGAGCAACTTGATTTGGATTCTAGGATTCTAATCTTGGCAAATTATGCATGCTGTAAATAAGTTTTACTGTAAAATTAGTTTATGATATTAATTATTTCATTAAAAAGTATCAGCTTAATAATAAAAATATTTAATAAAACTTACACACACTGTTTAAAAATATTATTGAATTCCATAGTTATATTGGTGTACTAAATCCCTTATTTGGTCTTATAAATGTATAAATTTTCATTTTCATGCCGCTAAGAGTATGAACAATTAATATTAGTTTTAATGATACCTAAGAAATTACTTTAGTTTGAAATTTTCAAAGAATTAATTAGTCAATTTATCTTTGTTGGTAGCTCGATTATCTTACTAGGCTATACTCATTAATGTAGCTATTTATATAGGTTTAACAAATAACTAATATACAATGATTGAAAAATAATAAATGAGCAATATATAAGACAAATATTAGGCTAAGCAAGAATTTAAGAGTTGTTGCCCTTATATATAATCTTTTGGACTTTTTACTCCTAATTCTTGTCACATTAATGTAAAAGGTATTCTCTTATTATTGTTTTTTGAAAATGGTTGTTTATCATTAATCTTAATATTCTCAGGGACGTTTGGTTGACTCCTTTGAAATGTCAGTAATGGTAATCAAATGTATAGTATGTGTTTGAAATTATTCTACTATAACATTGATTTCTAGAAACTAAGAAATCTATCATAGTTCAGCTATTTGAGAATCATAACTTTCATTTCATACTCATTCCATTCATATACCTTTTCCATTCCTTACAATTATACCAAACATCACTCATTTTAGATAGTCAATTGTTTACATGTGTCGATAGAGGATCGACCAAAAAGCTTACCTCAACTCCCACTGAATGCAGATTTACACATTTTCTCATTAGGGTGCCTGTTTTTTTAAATGCATGCGTCCTTCAATCACCAATTTGGATGTACTTATATAATTCCATGAGAAGAGTAATCAAATCCTCGAGTCTTGTGTTGAGTAAGACAAACATTCTTCATCGCATTTTCTTGATCAATGTGTTGCTTGGCTTGCCAAACTATTGTGAGGGAAAGCCTTTCAACAAGGTCACCGGATGGAGAAAGTCACACTGTTTGCTTTTTTGAATCAAAGCCCACGGGTGTGTTTGCAAACTCTAAAAAGAGTGTAGAATCACTTTTTTTTTGAAAAGTTGGGTCTTATCAACTTCAAAAAAAAGTGATTCTACACTTTTTTTTAGAGCTTGCAAATAAGCCTTATTTGTGAAGTCAGTCTGCTCGGACGAGTATTAGATCATCAGGAACTTCGGACATAGGTCTTCGGACGATTCTTCATTGGGGTGAGATCCCTAGTAGATTCAAAGATTAATTCACTTACACTGGTTTGTCCTACTAGTGCTTTAAGCTCGGCCGATCAACTCACAATTCATATAAATCAATTTCGCACCAATTTTTTAGAACTGCCATCTAAATTGTTTAATTTAAATGTCATATTACATCCGCTCTAAAGTTATCTTCATATTTTTTATTATATCTCCTTACATAAAATAATAAAATGTAAGATACATTTGGAACGGAGGAAATATTTAAGACACTCATACCCATTATTCACCATTTAAATAGATAAAAGAAAAACTTCATATAGGAATATAAATAATTTTTTTATTTGAAATAGTGTGATATTGTTTGAAATGACAAATAAATTCTAATTAAACATATTTAATCTACTTTAATTTATTTTGTTTTCTCATTAACTGGTGCGACGATGTTCAAAACATTTATTACCATATTCCCAAGATAATTTTCATATTTTTCTTATATGGACGTCTCAATTTTTTTACATTTTAAAAGAGGATACAACTCACACTCACCAAAATTAATAAAATACACTTTTATATTTTGTTATTTAACTTTACACTCAAATACTTTACTTTTTTCTTAATATGTGTGCAAGTCAACATGTGAAAAAAATCTTGGGATAGAGGGAATATAATAAATCGGAATTATTTTAACTCTTATTCACAAGAAATTACTCCAATTTTATAACAAATTATTCCCTCGTTCATGAAATTTTTGTCTATTTTACAGTTGTCACAAGATTTAAAAAAAAGTAATAATATATTGAAATAATAGATAAAATAAGGAAAAAATAAGAGTATTATGGGATCTAAATTTTTATTGTGAGTATAAGTTGTTTTTAAATAAGAAATGAGAAAAAATTATGGAAAATATAAAAGGAAATTGGAAAATATTTTGATGGAGGGAACTGGGAAGGAGTATAAGATTATAAGAAATAAAAAAAATTGAACTCTGCACTTTTAATTTTATTAAAAACATTACATCTCCTTTATTTATCACAATATTACTCTCTTACTTAATTCACATCCCCTTTCACTCACGTGCCACCTTCTAAACTTCTCACGTGATTTCCAACTGTCCCACGTGACTAGCGCGTGAACTCACACTTCTGAAAGAGCGTGAACAGTACCCTTCGACACCACTCCCAATAAAATATTTCAAAATTCAAATTGAACCGAAAAACACCGCCTCCCTATATAAAATCTCTACATTTCCTTTTGCTTCACTCCCACTCTCTCACCCATCCCCTACTCCAAGTTCTTCTGTTAATCAGATTTCTGTTTCAATCTGTTCTTCAGCGAACGACTCGAAAATGCGTGAGATCCTGCACATTCAAGGTGGCCAATGTGGAAACCAAATTGGCGCAAAGTTCTGGGAGGTGGTGTGCGCAGAGCACGGCATAGATTCCACCGGAAGGTACAGCGGCGACAACGATCTTCAGCTCGAGCGGGTTAATGTTTACTACAACGAAGCTAGTTGCGGGAGGTTTGTCCCACGCGCGGTGCTCATGGATTTGGAGCCCGGAACTATGGACAGCGTTAGATCTGGGCCGTACGGACAGATTTTCCGACCCGACAACTTCGTTTTTGGGCAATCTGGAGCGGGGAATAACTGGGCCAAGGGGCATTATACGGAGGGAGCAGAGTTGATTGACTCGGTACTCGATGTTGTGCGCAAAGAGGCGGAGAACTGTGATTGCTTGCAAGGTATTTTTGTTTATTTTACTTGAAAAAGTTTTCTAATGCGAATGTTTTCCTCTGGTTTTTTGTCGTTGAGTAGGTTTATTTTTTATTTTTTTCATGTTTGTACTTATTTGGAAGAAGTGGTCGTGTTTTAATTAAGAAGTCATCAGATCTCGGGATTTCTGTTGAATTTCTGTCGTTTTTTCTTGCGTAATTTTGAAGGAAAATGGTAAATATAAATGCAGTTGAATAGTGCTTGATGCCAATTTCAATATATAGTTGTAGATCCGGCGATTTGGGTGCTTCTGGTGTCGCTTTTTCATTCATAACCTTAAGAATAAACGATGTAAAAAAATTTCACGTATGATGTTTTGCTTCTTTGTCATCTGAGATTACAGTCTATTGCGTGATCCTTAGCTTAGATTCCAACGTTCTTAGTTATTGTATAGATAAGTCAAATTATGGTGTACACATTAAGTAATGTGGCTATGATGATAATCTTTCAGTGTGTGTGGGAATTTTGCTAAGCCAGTGCTGTTCTGTTTTGTCTTCCGTAGTTTGGTTACAGATTGATTACTTGGGCTATGAAACTAGTAATACGTTCATATTAATCTTCATCGCTCCAAAGTTAAAATGGTATAGATTTCAATGATAACACTAGACCTTGTAAAATTTTTTTGTACAGTATTAAAATCTGTCAAATAACTATTTGAAAATATCCTTATCAATTTGAGGTGATTAGTATGCTTAAAAAACCAGACCAGTGCTACATTATGAAGTTGAAAGTTTTTTATACCAATTATTGTGTATTTCATCTCAACTATATCTTCTATTTCCATTTATAATCTTTTTTATGTTTCAGGTTTTCAGGTCTGCCACTCTTTGGGAGGTGGAACCGGTTCCGGAATGGGAACCCTTCTAATTTCCAAAATCAGGGAAGAGTATCCAGACCGGATGATGCTTACTTTCTCTGTCTTCCCGTCCCCGAAGGTGTCTGACACTGTTGTTGAGCCCTATAATGCCACTCTTTCAGTTCACCAGCTTGTTGAGAATGCTGATGAGTGCATGGTGTTGGACAATGAAGCACTCTATGACATTTGCTTCAGAACGCTTAAGCTCACCACCCCAAGCTGTAAGTTGATCCCTTTTATGATTTTGCTCTCATCATATAGCTTGAGCTCAATCGATCACAGAAATGCATAAAAATATGTAAATACTCAATCTCATCCTGCGCCCTTCTGAATTGGGTATGTTCTGTTTTACTTGTTTTGGCACTTTCATGAATTTCAGATTGGGCAGGGTAAAAACCTTAAAACCCTCCATATGTTTGATAAAAATATGTTGTCCCCACCAACCACTTTCGTTCAGAGAATACTAAGTACAAAGCACTAACGTCTTATGGTAATTTTAAGTAGGAACTTGCATAATTTAATTGCTCTTTGTATAAAAAAAAAACATGTACAAATCATGTTTAGGGTTTTATCTTGTCAATTTCAACTGCAATTATGGTGTTTCAAAGTAACTAATATTGGGTATTTTGGTTTACTCACACGGGTTGAAACAATAAAATAAAAACCCAGTCTCACCAACGACGAATGGCACATTCGGTTAAAAATTGATGGTAAGGGGTTTCATGCATACATTTTATTGAACATGTAAAGTTCTATGTATTTAATGAAACACATGTGTTTTACCCAATTCTGCAAATACAAAAGTGAGTTCCTGTTATTTGCTTACATATATAAAAGGCCTTGTTCTTTTCAGCTTATTTTGACTGCAATTACTGAAACTTAAAACTTTTATCACCAGTTGGAGACCTCAACCATCTGATCTCTGCCACCATGAGCGGTGTAACGTGCTGCCTACGTTTCCCTGGTCAACTCAATTCTGATCTCCGCAAGCTTGCAGTCAATCTAATTCCCTTCCCTCGATTGCATTTCTTCATGGTTGGTTTTGCTCCACTTACATCTCGTGGGTCCCAGCAATACCGAGCCCTTACTGTTCCTGAGCTGACTCAGCAAATGTGGGACTCCAAAAACATGATGTGCGCAGCTGATCCTCGCCATGGTCGTTACCTGACAGCTTCAGCCATGTTCCGTGGGAAAATGAGTACAAAGGAGGTTGATGAGCAAATGATCAACGTTCAGAACAAGAACTCATCCTACTTTGTTGAATGGATCCCCAACAATGTTAAGTCTACTGTGTGTGATATACCTCCAACAGGGCTGAAGATGGCTTCCACATTTATTGGTAATTCCACTTCGATCCAGGAGATGTTTAGAAGGGTCAGTGAGCAATTTACAGCTATGTTTAGAAGAAAGGCGTTTCTGCATTGGTATACGGGAGAGGGCATGGACGAGATGGAATTCACCGAAGCTGAAAGCAACATGAACGATTTGGTTTCTGAGTATCAGCAGTATCAGGATGCCACAGCTGATGAAGAAGGGTATGAGTATGAGGATGATGATGATATTCATGAGGAAGATATTTGATCTTTGGTTATAATGCCTACTGTCTGTTAATGCTAAACTGTTTTGAGGATTGGATTTTGTGTTTCTGCCCACGTGGCATGTTTCACATTTGGTGTGTGTCTTTTGTTTCCTACTGGCGTGGTTAATATCGATGGAGTCTAGGATAGTTCTGTATGTTGTCGTTAGTTTGTGATATTAATGAATTTTTGGATATGTTGATATGTGCTTGGTGTGATGAAATGTGCTGGAATTCTTATTATTTGTTTAAAAAAAAAAGAGAGATAATTGAGTGCCTGTTTTGAATCTCTACAAAATAGCTTCTAAAATAGTTTTCAAAATAGTTTCTAAAATAGTTTTTTTTTTTCAAAAGCGGTGAGAAGGAGCTTCTAGAAAAAATTATTTTAGAAGCTGTTTCTAGAATTTTTAAACAGGCACTGAGTCGGGGTACTGAATAGATGATCCTCCCTATCAATTCTTCCATGTTATAATACAATTATCTCCCAATTCTAATTTTTGGCAAGTTGAAATGTGTTGGTCTTGTATTGGTTTTTTAAGAAATTGGCCTAGTGTTGGTTTAAATTTTGCACAGGATTATAATGAAAATTATTGAATAGTGAATTAAAATGTGAGTGATATTTAGTTTCTGGATTAATGCATGTTCTTAACTATTAATGGACCTTTACTGGTATGGTGGTTCAAATATGTCATTTTACTATTCAATGTACGTATGCACCAAATGAAAATTCATATCCCCGTTCTTCTTTAAATAATGGAAAAACTATTAAAATGTCCTATTTGTTTAATAATCATCATAGTCTATATCTTGTTTGCTCATTAATTTTTCAAAACTTGACATAAATGTCTTGTGATCAGCTAGAGTCAGTGTGTAATTTGGTTGTTTTTGTTTTTTTTTTTAAAATGAAAATGTCCTTTTATATTTCTATTATTTAAGTAAATGTAATTTATATTTTATGATTAAAAATAAGCATTTATTTTGATAATAATTTTTAAGTTAAATAAAAAAATTAAAGTAAAACAATTGGATTTGTTATTTCATTATAAAAATATGAATATGAAATATACCATAATAAAATAATACAATTTAAGTTGGGATAGAGAGTATTAAAATTTAAAAAATACATAGAACTTTAAAGACAAAAAGTAAAAAATAAAATCATAAAATACCCTATATATCTTAAAATATTTAGATTATGTAAAAATATTTTAAGATTTAAGTATAAACAAGAAATTTAATCCAGAATATAAAATGAAAGTGCATATATTATCCACATCTTCTTCCATGGCATAGAACAATCATAAGATTGTAGAATAAATAAATTACTTTAAATACGAGAACCTGCATTGTAGAATAATTATTACCTAAGATTTTTTTTAATATGAGAGTAATGAGCCCGTGCAATTTTTTTTATTTTTTTATTGATTAATAATTCATGTAAATAAATAATGAGTATGTTTTATATGAAAAAAATTCATGATATATTTATATTGACCTGTTATAAATATTAGGGATAATTCTATATAAATACACCACCTTTTACTCAACTTTCAATTTAATCCTGAGCTTCACGATTATTGTAAAAAATCCTAATCTTTTAAAAAGTTTCAATTCGATACACTTTTTTTTTCTGGCCAGCAACTGATGACGTGTCTCGTCGGAGCGCGTGAAATGTTGTCACGCTGGCGTACACATGTGAAATACTTTTTTGGTTAATTTTATATAAATACACCACCTTTTACTCAACTTTCAATTTAATCTTAATTTCACGATTATTATAAAATATCCCAACCTTTTAAAGAGTTTTAATTCGATACACATTTTTTTCCGTTCAGCAACTGATGAAGTGTCTCGCCGGAGCGCGTGAAATGTTGTCACGCTGGTGTAAACGTGTGAAATTATTTTTTTATTTTTTTTCCACATCATATATTATATATATAAAAAATAACAAAATTTTATATTAAAAATATTTTTTGAATGAGAAATGCTATGGAAAAAAATATTTTTCATTATATTCAAGAGAAACTTGAAAAAACTGTGTTAATGTTATCGAACATCATCACTTAATTCTATATAAATACACCACTTATTTATTATCATTTTCAATACTTTTTACACTATTCTCATTACTATTTCACTTTTCTCCATCACATCACATGTATTGTATTAATATTTTTATACACTTCTTAATACTCGTGCCCAAAAGTTATGAGCGACTTATAAGGGCACGGAAGGAGTAAAATTTAGGTGGACAAAAATATAATTGAAGGGTTTATTTAATTATTTAAAGTAAGTTGAAGGGCTTATTTGATCTTTTCCAAAAAATAAAAAGTGTAGGTGCACAAAAATATAATTGAAGGATCTATCAGATCCCCAATAGGTTGAGGAGCTTATTTGACCATTTTTTCTTAAAAGTTATTGTTGGTGAGTTTGTGAACATGATATAGGTTTTGTTGTTCTTGATTCTTTTTGACTGGAAACTTATTTTTCTTTAGGCTTGATTTGGTCTAATCACTAATTTTATATTCTATTCTCGTCAGAAATTTGAAGTTTATATTCTATTTTTTGTTACGGTTTTAGCATATATACTTCAATCCAAGTTATTGTCTTTTTTCAATTTCGTTTCAATTCCTACTCTAAGTTTTTTTTCCAACTTCCAACTCTCCGTCTCCTTTCCATGCACTGTACCACACTAACGCGGTAGCGTAGGCATATATCACGGCGAACGACGACGATGTAGGCATCCATGATGACGGTGGCAATGTTGTATGGAGTTAAAAAAAAAAAAAGAATTAATGAATTTTTAATTAATTGATTATGAAAATAAATTTTAAATAACTATGATTTTTAAAATTTATAAGATTATTCTTAATATATAAACATCCATCAATCAATTTATTTTGAATGAGATATTTTATCACATTAAATAAAATAAATATAAATTAAGTGGCAAATCACTAAAAATTGGAGAGATAATATTATATAGCAGGTTAATTAAATACATAACAATTAACCCTTTTATGAAATTTTTATACACTAAATTAAATATTTAATATTTTAAATTAATTAATAATAAATTTATCATAAAATTTTATCATTGACTTTCAAAGCCCAACCTACATGAAAGCCCATATGCACTGTTAGTTTTGTTAATCTCTTATTCATCAAAAAGCAGTCTCAATACATTTTAATGGTCCACTTATTTTAGGAGGATCCATGAAGTTGAAGTGGAAATATTAAAGACACAGGTTATATGCACCACATTTGTTTGCAGTACACACACCTCACAAATTATCAAAATTTTTTGCACCCACCTTCTCTGTCTTCGCCTTTTTTCTCCTCTTACGTTCTTCTTTCTCTTTTCTCTTTTCTCACCTTCTACATAGACCTCGTATTAAAAACCTACTATCCACTAAATTTCATCTCTAACTTGTTCATCTACTGTAATAGCGCTACTTTTTCCATTTGTGAGTTACTCCTATTTAAAAAAATGAAAAAAGGTAAGAATAAGTTGATTTTTTTTCCTTTCTCAATCTTAATTAATTCTTTTCATCTGCTCTCTCAACCTCTATTTCTGCATTCAAGTGCAGTAATTTTTTTTTCGATTTTAATTATCCAAAATAAAGTACAATTTTCTAATTTTTTTAATGAAATTTTGTTCGTTTAATTTTTTGAATTACACCTACTTTTTTAATTTACTTTTTTGAAAATAGGTTTTTTTAGATATAATCGAGAAAAATATGTTTGAATTGTTTGAAAATGTATATTAATTAATTTATTATTTGTGTTGTGCTTTTCGTTTCACATTTTTCTTTTCTTTTTTTTTTTTTTGAAAATTTTTCAAAATTCAAACAAATACTATTTGATATTTGCTTATTATTTTCTATTTATTTGGAATTTTTTTA
>JAPKLY010000171.1:656038-697771 GCA_026898435.1 Prunella vulgaris
GGGTAAGAAAGAAATTTGTTGTTGGGGTATTTATTAGTTGTTATTGGAGTATTATATTTTATTCTTGGGGTATTATATTTTACTCTTGTGATATTATATTTTACTCTTGGGGTATTATATTTTATTATTGGGGTATTATATTTTACTCATAGGGTAAGAAAGAAATTTTTTGTGGGGGTATTTATTAGTTGTTATTGGTGTATTATATTTTATTCTTGGGGTATTATATTTTACTCTTGGAGTATTATATTTTATTCTTGGGGTATTATATTTTACTCATAGAGTAAGAAAGAAATTTGTTGTGGGGGTATTTATTAGTTGTTATGGGTGTATTATATTTTATTCTTGGGGTATTATATTTTACTCTTGGGGTATTATATTTTATTCTTGGGGTATTATATTTTACTCATAGGGTAAGAAATAAATTTGTTGTTGGGGTATTTATTATTTATTATTGGGTTATTATATTTTACTCTTGGGGTATTATTTTTTACTCTTGAGGTATTATATTTTACTCATAGGGTAAGAAAGAAATTTGTTGTTGGGGTATTTATTAGTTGTTATTGGGGTATTATATTTTACTCTTGGGGTATTATATTTTACTTTTGAGGTATTATATACGTGAGAAATTAATTCTCAATATTTTATGCTTGTCATGTGTTGGCCATTAATATATGCTTGGCATTGGCAACAATTTTAATTAGAGCTTATGAGTAATTAATTAATTAGTAGTAAAATTAATATATATATATATATATATATATATATTTATATATTATGAGTGGATATATACCCCAAGAACAAATTATGATATCCCAAAAATAATTCTATATAAAAATACCCCAATAACAACATACAATACCCAAAATTTTTTTACAATACTCCAAGAACAAGTCACAAATTATTATAAATTATATACCCCAAGAACAAATTATGATACCCCAAGAACAATTCACAATAACCCAAAAATAACTCTATAGAAAAATACCCCAATAACAACATACAATATACCCCATGAGCAATTTATAATACTCCAAGAATAAGTGTAAGTAAATACCCCAAAACCAACTTACAATACCTCAAGAACAAGTCTAAGTAAATACCCTAAGAACAATTATAAATACCCCAAGAACAAATAACAATACCCGAAGAACAATCACAATACCCCAAGAACAAATATAAATAAATAACCCATTAATAACTTATAATACCCCAAGACCAACTCTCAATATATACCCCAAGAATAATTCTCAATACCCGAAGAACAAATAGCAATACCCGAAGAACAAATCAAATACTCCAAGAATAAATATAAGTAAATACCCCAAGAATAATTTATAATACCCCAAGACCAATTCACAATACTTCAAGACAAAGTAAATAATTAAACTAAAAAGAAGACCCAAATAATTCATGGAAAAATTAAACAAAATAGAAGATCCAAATTTCAAACCTTAGATTTTGAAATTCACCCATAAATTGTTCTTTGAATTTTATAAATTATTTTTTGGGTATTATATATTATTTTTGGAGTATTAATTTATATCATTATATATATATAATAGTATCATTTAATTAATTTATTTAATTTTCTGAATTGATGCTTAATTATATATATACACAATATTTCTAAGATCAGAAGCGATCGATCGATTGGAAATAAAAGAAGTGCACTTTTACCATTTAATTACTTGGCAGACTGGAAATAGTAAATATAGCGAGTGCATACTATTCACTCGCATGCACACAAGTCATACTCTAATTAAAAATTGAAGTTTTAGAATTTGTTCTATGTCATGTTATGTATCAAAGGAATATTTTTCATCAAGTGGTTTTCTTTATCAATATTGTTTTTAGGTTGCTGTGCAATATTTGTGAGAACAAGCAGACACCGATCGACACGCGCGCGCATATATATATATATATATTATTCCGAATTGTGTTTTAATTCTGTTTTCAATTTTGCAACAACGATATTAAAACTTTCTTCCGTTATCTAATCTAATATTGTGCTATCCACAAGAGTTTGTTTTGGAATTTAAGTTGAGGCTTTTTCTTTAAAGATAGAACTGGCAAGTAATGATTTTGAAATTATGTGATGTAAAAATTTTGATGAACAATAAAAATATGTGTTTGTATTGAAATTTTGATAGGGTAGAATATGACTTTATATCAAATCAAAGTGTGATATTGATTAATTTTATAGATATAATAATAAAAACAACATGTATTTTATGAGTGTTGTGTTGGAAAGAGTAATAATAAGTATTTTTAGGTGTGGATTGAGTTTGAGATTTAAAAAACGGATGTTAAATCTCAAACTCGTATGGAGCGTAATCGCAAAGTCCTGCATTCATATCTGATGAGTTCCAAAACAAACATACTTTGAGATTATTGAGTTTTAATTGTATTAAAACGTTGAAGAATATTGTATGGTTTCGGTTATTAACGATACCAGATTATTGAGTGCTCATTGCTTGATATATATATATATATATATATTGCATTAATTAATTTTGTATATGTAATATGTTTTTGTAGGTTGAAATAATGGATGTTAAAATAGACCATTACCATGTGTTGGGTCTGCCTTCTGGTGAGGAAGGTTCTAAGTTTTCAGAACAAGATATTAATAAAGTCTTTCGATTTAAGGCGAGGGAGTTACATCTTGACAAGAGGCCCCGTGAGGACGCTAATGTCCACGCTAATTTTCTGAAGCTCCAAAATTCCTATTCAGTCCTCAAGGATCCAAAGGCTAGGAAGTTATTCGATGATCCACTTAGGGTACAAAGAGATAATATTGATCCAAGATATTCCAAGCGCCGAAAGATTATGTCAGATCTTGAACAAATAGCTCGTCAATTGGAAAGCGACATCGAAAAAATTCGTGCTATGCATGGCAAGAAAATGTCACGACTGGTTGTTTTTACTCCTAAGAAAAAAAATGAGATGGATCATCTTCCAAAACCTAGCAATCTTGAGTACCGGACTTTTGAAAATTCAGTGCTGAAGAAAATGAAAAAAATTGGTTATTTTTATCACATGATATATTAAAGAATAAATTTACATTTTGAGCTAATTAATTTGTTCTAATTTATGCATGTTGGCTACTTATAGGCGGCAAAGAGACAAAATGTGACTCGACGTACGGCCACGAACCTCTCGGAACCAGTCCAGTTCTGCCAAAAAGAGACGGGAGTGCACACTTGCTAGCTAGCTGATGAATATAGGAAAAAAAGAAAAAAAAAAGAACTTTTGAGAGTTAATGTATTTTTGTTATGACCTGAAATGATGTAGTTAATGTTTATACTTTGCAGATGGTTTGGTAGTACAAAATCATTTTTAATCTATATTCATATACAATATTTTTATTAATCCATAAATAAGTTTAATCACAGTTCCTCATTATTACACGCAGGCAATTTATAGGCTAATTTATTTTATTATAGCGATATTCAAATCATATTGCAAAAGACTTGTATAAAATAATAAAATAGATACATATTATTTTGTATCTTGAATGAAAATTGATTTTTTTAGCAACTCACTTGACTATTAGAAAATATTTTTACATTCTTTGTATTGTAGTTAAATAGTTATATATATATATATATATATATATATATATATAACTATCCCACATTGACTATAGATGACTCACATAATTAATTTGTACTGTAAGTATGTATGTATATATTTATTTATTTATTGATTCTCAAGTGTGAATCATTACCACTTTTCATTCTTTTAAAATAAAATTAAAGTTAAATTTTAAACATAAAAATTTGGTTTACCGGTTCATTAGTTTGCCGATTCAATCTCGATTTTGACAGATTTAAATTGGTTTGTTGTATACCCGGTGATTGATATGAATTGAATTGGTGCTAAGACCAGATCTCAATTAAATCAATTGAACCGGTCGATTCGGTTCTATTTTTAGAACATTGTCTGTCTACCGACTATCATCCTTTCACCCGCCTATTAAACTCCATTCCAATAAGGTGTGATGTGAGTGATTATTAGCCACTTCTGATCATACTAATTTTTTAAATTCACATTTAATGTACAAATTCGATAATATTTTGCACAAATGCAAATACTGGTGTGAACACTTTTAATAATATTTTACATTGACATAATTATTTGTCTTCAAATTTTTTAGAGATCTAGTAGTGAAGAGGCTGAAAGACGTTGCAGCAGCCAAGAAAGAGTTTGAGCAACAACTGGAAGTCCTGGGAAACATCAAGCATCAAAACGTTTTGCCATTGAGAGCTTATTACTATTCAAAGGATGAGAAATTGTTGGTCTATGATTACATGCCTTCTGGCAGTCTCTCTGCACTTCTCCATGGTAATCTTTCTTCTTCTTCTTCTTCTTTTATCTCCTCATTTTATTACATTGTTTCCATTATCAATTACCATTTATTGCTGTCATTTATCAAGATCTCCATCAGTTTATTATAATTTCTTGATTGGGGATGAAGGTGGTTGAGGATTTGATGTGCATTTTAATGGATCACTCAGCAATGCATGTGGAAATTATTACCTTGTCAAATTCTTGTTTTCTTTTTCCACCGTCAAAAGAGTGGAGTTCTTTAATCACTTTATTAATAATTGGAGTTCTTCACCTACCTGTCTCTGTTTTTCACTTTCCCCTTTGTATGCCAATCAATCAAATGGTGCTTACTCGATAAGTTTTAGAATGGTCTCTTTTTGAGAGATCAAACAGTCAAGATCACTCAATTATAATTTGTGAGACAGTTGAATATCTATTTCATCTCCACAAATGAGCAAATTTGATTTGCCTCTTCCCTTGTTTTCAGTCTCTTCAAACTCCATTCTCCATTGTCTGCACTTTCTGAAAAATCTTACAGATTTTGTGATGTGTCTTTGATGGTAGCTTTGACTACAACATAACACCAATTTTTTTTATCATGTACCAAAATATTACAATAGTAGATTATAGTTATTATCAAATTGCAAATTTTAAAAGTTCATGTTATAATTGATAAAGTATATAATGTTCATGAAATATTTTGAAATAAACCCTAAATATAAAAAACTTAAATTAACATACAAAAAAAGAAAAGTCAATATTATCATAAGAAAACGCAATTTTGAATGAAAGAGTATTCCAACTACTCAAAATAGACATGCATATATGATGTCAAGTACTCATAAAAGTTGGAATATTGCCATTTAATACATCTTGGAAATTTATTTTTTAGGATAATATCTTATGAATAGTTATAAATTTAAGATACTATTCTTTTGCTTGTAAAATTAGAACACTATCTTTACGAGCTTATAAAATTAGAAAGTTATTTTTATAAACTTGCAAAACTAGAATGCTATTTTTTATTTATTATAAATTTAGGCTATTTTTATATAATATGAGGCAAATAAAGCCCAATTTATTTGACTAAACAAATAAATTTTGTTCTAAATTTGCCAAATATAAAAAATAGTGTTCTATTTATATAAGTTTGAAACGACATAAATCCTAATTTTATAAGTCTTTGAAGACAGTGTCTAATTTTACAAACACCAAAAAGATAGTATCCTAAAAAAAATTCTAATAATTCTCGATTAGTGTAAATCACTAGCTAGAAAATTAAAGGAGTGTATACAATTAACTAACTAAATACTCTCATGAGTGAAATTAATGTTAATCTAATTCTTCAAGAAATAACTCAAGGCATATGCTTAGACTCATGAATGCTTATTTAAAGAATAAACTCGAGACAGATGTGACTCGAATCCATATAGTCATCCATATAGTTGTGACTTGAACACATTATCTCTTGGTTATAGATAGTGGAACTTTAAAAACATAAGTTATACTTCGTCAATGATCAAACATATATTGTTGGCTCATCACCGAGAGCTAGCAAATAAAACTAGATATAATATTAAATATTATATTGAAACTGTAATTGGTAAATACTTGTGCAAGTAAAAGAATATTAATAAAAATCAAATATCAACAAGAAGATCAAAATAGAGTAAAACATACACCTGCTAATATTATTTTCTTATAGCATTTCAAATATATTAACTTTCAAAACTTTCAACTTTTATACATTTCTTTTATCATTCAATTTGGAGTTTATTCGAATACATTTTCTCGTTTCCACTGATTGTAACCCCTTTTCTAGTTTCAAGTGGTTCAGGCAAAATCGAACACAGAACGGCCCAATGTGGTCTTGCTTATGAACCTTCTTTAAGATATATATTGCCACGAATGATGTCATAACAAGGCACTCTGGTGTCATAGCAACCTATTACCTATGACCACAAGTTGCCAACAAACATATATAAATTAGAAAAGAATAGCTCAAATATGAACATGTATTTGAAAAGAATAGCTGAACGCTCTATTTCTTTAAGATATGTCAGTAGTTGGCAGACAATTGGCGTTGTTAATCTCTTACTTCTCAAAAGGCAGTCTTAATATATCATAATGGTCTACTTGTCTTAGGAGAATCCATGAAGTTGAAGTGGAAATAATATTATATGTATTAAATATAAATTTACCTAATTTTTAAATAAAATATTTTACTATCAACTAAAATAAGTATAAATTAAATTTATTTTATCAATCAACCTATTATTTATTAAATTTCTTTTATCATTATTTTTTAAAATAAAAAAATTATATTGCATATGAGTGTATTAAAATATTTAATTAATCATAATTTTTAATATATATACTAAAACTAATAAACTGATCTTATATTTTTACATAATCTAAGTAAAAATATTTAAATTTTAATTGTATACTTAAGATCAATAAATATCACTTTTAAAATAACAAAACCTATATTTAGAATTTAATTTTTATTTTTATATGTGCAATATATATGTTTGTTGATGGGCGAGCCAGTCGAGGTAATTCGAAGAATCAAGAGGTCGCCCCTGTAGTGATAGAGCTCGCCCAGGGCTCACCCCATACCATCATGGAGGTCTCGCCAGAGTTCATCATCACGCAACACTCACAGACCACGCAAGGCAGTAGAGCTCGCCGAAGAGATCGCCCGACTCGTCTAAGAGCTCGCCCATGAGCTCGCCCTTAATCTATAGGACCCCGATGGCGCACTCTTTTTCCCTCCGTCCGGTTTATCCACAAGGGTGGTTTACGGCGAGGTTTTTAATGAGGCCCATCTAGTCTAAGGCATTGTAGTAGAACGAGGCACTAGATAGGAAGCAGTGTGGGGAGATCAAGACGAGGGTAAGGAGCCCTCGTCAACACCGGAGGCCATATAGGCTCGTAAGGTGCCGTCTCACACTCGCACACCTATAAATAAGACCTCTCTTGTACTATTCAGACAATTCTCACAAATTCTGAAAATTAATACAACCTACGCTGCAGTATTTCTCTCTCTACTCTCCCTCCTCATATTACATCCAAGAACACAAAATCTTGGATTATTGTTTGATAGAATTAATATGTTGAAAAGCCACATAAACAAACACCGTTAATAAATTCTGTCAACAATGTTAAACTTAATATTTTAGAGGATAAATAATTTGGTATATAATGTGTTGAAAGTAAATTCATAATTAATTCTTTTTTAAATTAAAAGTATTGGCATAAAGTAAGAAAATATTTTTTTATAAAATAGATTTAAAATATATTAAAAAAACTTTATAATAGTTAAAGACTTTACTATACACATCTCTTTTAAAAACTCTTCATGTCTCTTTCTCTCTCAATGGTCACATTCTCACACTTGTTAAAATGTAAGGTGGCTAAACTTATATTTATAAGTTGCTGGGTCTGTTGACAACCGCCCCCATCAACCATTTTAATTTGCCTACTAGAATTCTCTAGTATTTTATTTACTTGTTTACCTTCTAGATTAATAATCTTTAGATTTGGCCGTTCTAGTTTCTAGTATTTTATTTACAACATTTGTTTATCTTCTGGAATAGTCTAGACCACATAAGTGAGTGGTGAATATTTAAAAAAGAATAATTATTAGGTGCATTTTAAGTGTATTTTATGCATTTTAAATTTTAAATTTAATTTATCTTTCTTGGACCAATTTTGAGGAATATATGCTGTCGATAGTAGATACAAATTTAACTTGTCGATACTTTCTCGTCTCCACAACCACCATCAAATCGATGCTCCAAACAAATTGAAGGCGACACAAGGGGTAATGTGGCGGTGGATTAAAGTTTCGGGCGGAGCTGCCTGCAGTGACCATCAACGACTCATCCAAGTCGGTACCGTCTTTCACTGGAGAATCAAACGCGCGCTACTCAGATCGGTGTACTTTTGACTGGTCTTCAAAACGACGTCAAGATCAATTGGGTTCCTGGTAACTGGGGGAGGGTCTCGTGCTCCAGCGAAGTCCTTGACCCGGATGATGAATTGGGTACCCATGAACGTAGGATTGGTGATTATGCATTTTTCACTAATATTATATTATCTCTTTTTATTATAGTTTGGTGTTTCTTTTCTTGTTCATATGAGGCAAGAATTGATTAGAGATTATGGAAGCAGAGCTGCACCTCTTAAGGATGAGAGGCGGGAGAGTCGATGGTGGCGAGAATTTTATAGCATTGTTGGTGAGAGACCTGTTGGGCAGGTTGGATCAAAATTTTGAATTTGAAATAATCGGTTTGAGAAACTCGCGAGCCTAATCGAACTTGCATAATATTTAATATTTTTTTATATATAAATAAAGTTGTCGAGCTCGAGCCGAGCCGAGCTTGAATTTTAGATAAAAAAGAAGAAGCTAAAATATGTTTAATATTTTATTTTATTAAAATAATAAAATTATCGAGTCGAGTCGAACTCGAGTTTGTCAAGTTCTTAGCCGAGTCGAGCTAAAAAAATTAAGCTCGATCGAGTTCGAGTCGAGTTACGAGTATTATTTTCAAGTCAAGTTCGAGTTCAGCACTACTCGACTCGACTCATTTACACCAGTCCAGGGTCTGTGTGGACGCGAGTTTGAACCCAATTGACCCTATTTTTTTATTTATATAAAATTTAGTGCGCCATAGACGGACACTAATTATTATTTAGTGATAGCCGTAAGCTGTGTCCAATTTTAATTAAATAATTTAAATATTAATTTAAGTGACGACATATGACAGTTGCTATACACTATATAGCGACTGCCAGTGAAAATCATCAAATGCCACTCACCTGGGTCAAAACTTGTATTTGGAGACCGCCACCAAAAACCCTTTTTTATATTAGCGACTCATATTTTAGCGTCTGTCTTAAAGCGATCGCTAAATCTAATTAGTGATGTAGAACAATGAGAGCGTATAGCAAAAATGAATAAATACGAAGACACAAAGAAACACATTAATTTCATTGCTTCTAAGAGTACCCAAAAAAATGATACACCCAAATACGTTGATTCGCACATAACACCGTAAGGAGAGATATATGAGATAAAACTCATTTTTTTCATATCAATTCAACTCTTTGATAACAATCTAAAACACTATATTTATAATAATAACTATCTTGGCGAACAAGAACTATAAATAAATGCGAAAATCAAATCCTACTTAACATAAAATATATAAATCTAAATTATTTAATATAACATAAATAACTAACATAAATAACTACATCAATTAATGACAAAAAAAACGGTTGCTAAAACACATTTCTTTAGTGTTTAAAATGTGTAAAAAATGTAGCATTATAAATTAATGAATTAAACTCTTGAAGTGCTGAAAATATAATTATTTATAAGTGTTTAAACAAATTGTACCATTAAATAAGATTTTTTAAAGTGTGTAAAATCAAATTTCTCAATTTTTTTTAAATTAACGTGTAAATCTAGAAGCTGAGAAACTAATCCAAATGCTCTGTATATATATATATTTATTATATATTTAATTAGTTTTTAAATTAATGACGTTAATTTTAAGGATGCAGTTAATCTCACGTGAAGAGAAATAGGATCTAGATTCACAAAAATATAATTGAAGGATCTATTAGATCCCCAGAGGAGCTTAATTATTTCACCATTTTATCTTAAAAATTATTCTTCATGATTTTGTGGACATGATTTCAAATTTGCTTCATCTGCAGTTTAATGTTATGGATCTTGTTGTTCTTGATTTTTTTTTGATTGGAAAGTTTATTTGCTCATTAGAGTTGATTTGGTCTCATCACTAACTTTATATTCTATTGTCACAGGAAATTTGGAGTTGATGTTCTATTTTTTTTAACGTATGTTTTAAATAATATATATATATATATTTCACTTTTAAGTTATTGTCTGTTTCTAATTTCATTCCAATTTCTACTCTGAGTTTTTGTTCCAATATATTTTATCTCCTTTTCATGGCCTGTGCCACACGAAAGCGGTAGCGTAGGCATATACGACGGCGAACGGCGGCGGCAATGTGGTATGGAGTTTTTTTTTTTTTTTTTTTTTAATTTAATGAATTTTTTTTTTAATTAATTATGATTCTTTTCAATTTATATGATTATTTTTAATATATATTTACATCCATCAATCAAATTGTTTTGAATTGGATATTTTATCACAGTAAAATAATATAAATATAAACTAAGTGGCATATCACTGAAAATTGGAGAGAGAATTTTATATAGTAGGTTAGGGCTAAAATTACAAAATTTTGAAAGTTAAGAATGAATCTCAAAAAATGAAAATCAAGAGAACCAAAACTATAAACAGTTAAAAATAAAAGACGAAAAAAATCATATTTTCCAATTAAAATAATATATAATTTAAATTGAGTATTATGAAGGGATATGTAGTCATATCCAAGGATGAAAATATCGCGAAATATCGTGGATATATCGCAAATTTTGAGTATGCGATATGAATATTGGGGTACAATGTATTTTTTACAAAGTATCGTGGATATATCGCAAAATATCGATATCGATATCGGTTCATTCGTAGTACAAAATTAATTGAAAATCGGGAAATATCGCAGATATATCGCAAAATATCGCACTATATAAAAAATCTCATTTTTTTCTTTTTTTATATTTTTATAAAATTTTCAAATGATAATTTTTTTTAGTGATTGTATATTCTTTCATGGTTTTATTTTTGTACATATATGGTGAAAACAGTGGTGGTGGAAATGGTGAAAATGATGATGGGGATGGAAATGGTGGAAATAACGAGGATGGTCATTTTTCAAACCAAATGAATCCATTCACTTGTGAGACTGATTTCACTCATGCAACACAAGATATGGACCATGGAAGTAGAGCAGGAAGTACAGGGATAGGTGTCATTGGAAAGGAATACATAAGACGACATGCTTGGAATCAAGAAGAAAGTTCAAGTGCTGATATTGAACCACTTTCAGTCGGTTTTGATTCAATGAATATAAGCACTGATCATAGTGATATGTCTCAAGATTCATATGCTTCTGACACACATTCGAGTTCACAATTTGGTTGGAATACTCAAAATGTGTTTCAGCATCCATTTTCATATCAACAAATCATTGGGTTAGTGCACACTATCCAATCTATGGTGAAACAGTTGGAAGAGATAGAGAAACATATTAATGGCATGTGCATAAATATATGCAGGATAATTCTAATGCAATGAGTTGGTACCAATATTGTTTGGACAAAGATGAGATTCCATCTTCTATATTTGAACCCCATAGGTCATCATTTTGGTACTAAATGTATTGTATCATGTAATTCAAATCATCTTTTATTGTATTATGCATTATATTATTCATTAATTAATGTCAGACAATGATTATATAGTCCATTATCTATTTATTTGCTTTAAACATGTCAATTTTTTGTGATCTTAAATGAAATATATGCATAATAATATGTTATAATAATCCCTAAAATTTCATATTAAATTTTCAAAATTTTAATAAAATTTTTGTTATTTTTCTATTTTTTTTTTGCGATATCGATATTCGATATCGATATATCCATCAATATTTCCGTAAATTTAAGGTTGCGATATTACTTGCGATAGCGATATTTTATCCTTGGTCATATCCAATGATATTGGTGTGGAGTTAGTTTAATATAAAAATGCTTCATGAAAAGTTTAATGTGAAACTATCTTAAATTATAAATTTTTGGTTAAGTATATTAAAATATTTATTAAGAATATTTAAAATTGGAATCATCGAAATTCATAACAATTATAATATAATATTATTAAACCAAATTTTTATATTTTTAATAAAAGCTTTAATATCCATAATTAAATATTTAATATTTTAAATTAATTTATAATAATTAAAAGCCCACATGCAACTAATCAATATTGTGAAGCCCAGCCTAATTAAAAGCCCACATGCACTATTGCTCACCATATATATTATATATATATGTATGTATGTATACTATATAGGAGTACATAATAACGAATCTATCCTCGATCAGAATCTCTAGTCAAAGTTTTCCCTCTCCAGACGTCGTTGATCTATTGCGTCAAAAGGTAATTAGTTTTGTTTTATTACATAGTTTGTTTAAAAATTGAAGTTTTAGATTTTGTTCTATGTCATGTATCCAAAGAATATTTTTCATCAAGTGGTTTTCTAGCTTTATTAATATTGTTTTTACGTTGCTGTGCAATATTTTGTGAGAACAAGCAGACACCGATCGAAACACACACACACACATATATATATACACCTGAATTCAAATTTCCGAATTGTGTTGTTTTAATTCTGTTTTCAATTTTGCAACGATGATATTCAAACTTTCTTCAGTTGACTAATCTAATATTGTGCTATACATAAGAGTTTGAATCACAAATCCCATAAATTTTGAACAAATAGATTTAGTCTCAAAACATTAATTAGGCATAGATCATATATATATATATATTTTTATCGGTATAGATCTATGATAACGGAAAGGTGAGTTTATATATTTGATTAATTTTCAAAGACTAATTACTTTTGTGTATATTTATTTTGAGATTTACGTATATTTTGCTGTTTATGATTTTGAAATCTTGAGATACGAAAATCTTGATGAATGATAAAAATATATTTTTGTTTTGGAATTTTAGTAGGGTATGATAATGATTAATTTTACAGGTATAATAATAGGTATTTTTAGGTGTGGATTGAGTTTGAGAATTTAAAAATCGAATGTTTAATTCCAAACTCGTGTGGAGTGTAATCGCAAATTCCTGCGTTCATCCATGCGTTCATCCATGTAATCGCAAAGTCCTGCGTTCATTCATATATATATATATGGTCTTACATTAATTAATTTGTATATGTTTTTGTACGTAGGTTGAAATGGATGTTAAAGTAGACCATTACCATGTGTTGGGTCTGTCTTCTGGTGAGGAAGGTTCTAAGTTTTTTGAACAAGAGATTAATAAAGCCTTTCGGTCTAAGGCGAGGGAGTTACATCCTGACAAGAGGCCCCGTGACGACACTGATGCCCACACTAATTTTCTGAAGCTCCAAAATTCCTATTTAGTCCTCAAGGATCCAAAGGCTAGGAAGTTATTCGATGATCTACTCAAAGTACAAAGGGACAACAAGATTGATCGACGAGACTCCAAGCGCCGAAAAATGATGTCAGATCTTGAACAAAGAGAGCGTACTTCAGCTTTCCCCAACACCGAAGAAGAGAGAATAGCTCGTCAATTGAAAAACGAAATCGAAAGGATTCGTGCCATGCATGGCAAGAAAATGTCTGCACCGGTTGTTTTTACTCCTACGAAGAAATATGAGACGGATCATCTTCCAAAATCGAGCAATCTTTTGTACTAGGCTAATTTTGTAAATTCAGTGCTGGAGAAAATGAAAAAGGTTGGTTATTTTTAACAGATGATTAAAGAATAGATTTACATTTTGAGCTAATTAATTTGTTCTAATTTATGCATGTTGGCTACTTATAGGCGGCAAAGAGACAAACTGTGACTCGACGTACGGCCACAAACCTCTCTGAACCAGTCCAACTCTGCCAAAAAGAGACGGGAGTGCACACTTGCTAGCTGATGAGTATGGGAAAAAAGAAAAAAAAAGGAACTATTGAGAGTTAATGTATTTTTGTTACGATCTGAAATGATGTAGTTAATTTTTATACTTTGCAGATGGTTTGGTAGTACAAAATCATTTTTAATCCATATACGGGACCTTGTTCTGTGTGATTTTTTTTACGCCTTGTATTTCAGGTCTTATCATTAGGGGAGTAACGGCTTGGATGTTGCACTCTTTTTTTCTTGATCGGTTTGTCCACAAGAGTGGTTTAAGACGATGTTTTTAACAAGGTATATTCATCCCTCTTTTTTTCTCCTTTATCCGGGTTGTGGATTCTTTTTTTTAAAATAATATTACCATATTCCTCTATATTCATATAATATTTTAATGAAATAATTATAAAACAAGACCACTTGTAACACATTATTTGTCAAGAAAAATATCAAAAATTCTATGTCACAAGGAGGATCAAAAAGTGATCCCCACGTTAAAAACATAAATCAAAACTTGCATATATACCACTAAATGAATTAAACTTGGATATAAGTGACTTTTTATCAAAACATAAATCAATAAGAAAACCCAAAAAAATTTACAGCTAAAAATTTCTGAAATCTTAAAAAATTCTTAAGCTATATTTGGATGGATGAATTTAAAAATGAATGGATTTAAATAAAAATATATTTAAAAAAATAAAAATTCAATAATCAATTAAAAAAAAATTCTGAATCCCAAAAGAATCTGAATCGATTAACCCCAAATATATTAAACCCGAAAATTCAAAAAAATCTGGAATACCCTATGAAATCCACAAAAATTTGAAGAATACTGAAAAATCGAGTAACAAAACCCAAAATTCCTCAAAATCACAAAACCCAAAATTTGAAGAATACTGAAAAATCGAGTAACAAAACCCAAAATTCCTCAAAATCACAAAAAGCCTGAAAAATCCCCAAAAATTGATTAGATCCGATAGCTTTGCCGCGTAGAGAGAGGGCAGATCGGTCATGGTGTCTTTCTGGTGGTGGTGATTTCTTCTTGGGCTCTGATCTACGATCGGTGGTGTCTTCTCGGTGGCGGTGGTGGCTCCAATCTACGACGCGGTGTGAATTGTTTATTTTTTTGTATTTACTTGTTCATAAATTAGTCTGTTGCGACTTGAGGGAGACTGTAGCACAAGTAGTCTTTAAGATTCGAGGTTAATGTTTTTGTTCTTTAGTTTCTGGGGATGGAAGAAGCATTCAATGAGATCGGACCAATAAGAAGGTGCTTTATGGTTACGAAGAAAGGTATGCTTACATGTTCCGTTGTTGTTTTGATTAATAGCATTGTTTAAGCTTATTCCCCCCTTGGTTGCTATACATGTGGTCTTCTTTTTCTGTTTGTTTATCTGCCAGGGTCTACTGAGCACCGTGGCTTTGGTTATGTTCATTTGTAAGTCAGCTTTGCATGTACGAGTCATCATTATGAACTTATAACGTAAAACTAATGTTGTATATTCTGATTTGAATATAGTGCTGTAGTTGAAGATGCTAATCGTGCCATAGATTAGAGCTGAGGAATGGTTTAACTGTTGGAGGTAGGAAGATTGTGGTTAAACAAGCTGCACATCGTGCTTCTCTTGAGCAACGCCGTGCAAAAGATAATCAAGGTATTGTGAATCTGTCAATTGTTCCTGTTTCCCATATTTATCACCCATAGTCTGTAACATGAAAAAATTTATGGTCCACTGTTTTATGCTTATTTTGAGAAGTCATTTTGATATCTTGTTGTTCCATCTTTAAGTTCAAAGGATGACAAGGTTGTTGAGAAGGATGAGTCAGAAACAATTGGCAAGGCTTCAAATATCCGAGCAAAAGGTTTTAGCTCCTGGATAAACTGAATTTTCCTACTTCATGCATTCAGTTTTAGATACAACTAGTCACAAAAAAAAAGGGTAAAAATTGTGTTTAGATGGAGCGAAGAATGCCTTGCTCAATCTAAAGGGGCAAATTTTCTTGAATTTCCACTTAGAGAGACTAAACTTTCGACGAAACACTCGGCTCCAACGCGATCACCATCAACATGCCGAGGATGCCAGAACCAGCTCTTGGTAAACACATTGTATGATGCGATAGACAATCCGCGGATAAACAATATTATATCTCCAGTTGGCAAGACGAATAGTGGATGGGGGAAAATCTTGTCCTCGACACAAGGATTACAATTTGTGAAAAGCTTCGTCCAAGAATCTTGCACGCCGTACTGATTCCAAACCCAAGCATCTAATGTGCGAGTTGTGCGCGAATGGCAGAGCAAACAGAGGCGTCCATTTAAGTCTCCCAACTGTGGAACAAAATCAGCCCCAACGTCAAATGGCAGGTTGAATGTTGCAAAAGTTTCATGCCTTATATCGAACGTAAGAATGTCAGATTTCTCGATCCAATGAAGCTTCCCATTTGAGAACTTGCCAATCGCACCTGATGTGAAAATTTCACAATCTCTGATGTGGACTATTTTCCAAGAATCAGTCTTTAAGCTATATACTTTCCCAGTGTCGCCAGAGTTCCTTGACAGAATGATAAACACTTTGTAATCGTTGCTAATCTCGTCGAAACCGAACCCACATTTTCTGATGTGGCTCAAGCCCCTTTTGATCCCAGGATCAGCCAATTTCTTGGACTCTTTCGTGGCTGGATTCCACAAGAACATATGTTTGCTGTCCAGGATAATGGGAATCAAACCATTGCAAGAACCAAAGACGACTAATCCTCTCGATTTATGGAGCCTGGAATCGAAGTGGCTCGAATAAGTGAGTTTCTCACACCACAGAGCCCGGAAAGAATACTGCTCCACCCCCCAGTTTTGGCTCCTCACGGTTGTGATTATCTTGTGACGGCAGAATGATTTGTTATTCGTTGAATTCTTGAGGTGGGTTTCGATGAACTGTTGACTGGATATCAAATGATACCAAGATTTTGAAACGCATTTGAATTTCAAGAGGGATTTCACTGGCAGTCTTGACAATATTTCTGTCATCACATCTTTAGAATGCCCAAGAATTTGCACACACTCCTCATCTTCAGAATGCCCAAGAATTGGCAGAGACTTCTCCATAATTGCCTTCGCTGAATGATACAAGATCTAGTTATACGTGGAACTATGGTGGGGGAGGCAAGTTTGAGTTGGGGAATATTTTTTAGCACTCACATTTTTATAATAAAATTTATAGAGTAACTTACATATAGGTTCAAAAAAATCACTATATTTACAAATAAGTGCTGTGCAGAAAAAGAATCTAACTGAACGTACTTGAATTAAATATCAGCCATAAATAAATCAAGTTTATACCATAACAGTTAGGTAAATATGAAAATACAAATTATTATATGGTATAAACTTGATTTGCTTTCAGATCATAATAGTTTATATACAGTAGTGATGTGATACAAATCTGCCAATCTTAAAACTACAGGACAAAAAATACTAGAAAACCAAAATCGATTACAGCCATAAAATAATGAATGGATTCACCATCTTATCTTAGCAACTAATAAAAAGTAGACTTTCTTACTTTTATTTAGAGCTTAAAGCTGCATATATAATTTCCTGTTACATAATTGTCCAACAAATAATAATTATTTGAAACCAGTAGTAGCTTAGGCTCCAAACTTGGGGACCTTAGCAGTTGATATCTGCGCAAGGAAGTGCTCGGCCACAATTCGTCGCTGGATTTTGCCCGTCGCAGTTTTAGGGACAGAATCAGTGATGAAAACCCTCTTTGGAACCTTGAAAGCAGCAAGGTTTTTCTTGCAGAACCTACTAACCTCTGCCTCATCTAGATTTGATCCTTCTCTGGGAATAACAGCGCAATTTATCTGAATACACAGAAACCGGATATAATGAGCATATAAACTATTGAAGATCAAATTCCGGGTATTAAATTTGAAGTCCCTCAACGAGAATGATCATGAGTAATTGTACTGCTTGATGATAATTGAACTTGATCAATTCACTCAAAATAAGTTAATCATTATCCCATGTTGATTAACTAACACTTCATCTATGATCATCTCTCCTCAATTATTACGAGATTCCTCAACCAACAATAGTATTTTGTCCTCTTCATTTCAAAATTATAGCAGCACTATAACCACTGTTTGAACTTTGAACAATCCTTACATATTTATTTCATTACGGGAGCATAGAGGGGGGAAAAATTTTCATTAAAAAAATATATTCTCAATACCATTTCTATTGAAAATTTTGAACCAAGCAACCTCTTGAAAAGACGGTCAATTTGGCAAATAAAATATATATCATTGACATCAAACACACTAACCAACTAACACCTGTGTGTGTATGATAGACACAGGTTAAGCCTGGGAATGAGGTATGATATATTTGGAGTGATTGAAAGTCATATATAAAGGTTAATGACAAATGTATGGCCAACATTTTGTTAAAAGCCATGTAAACAAGTGGGGATGCACCTCAGTGAAAATGACGTGATTTGGGAATCGATCCATAAATAACACAACTCAGCTAGTTATGATCAATGACTTGAATACAAATATGGTGTGTACTGGTTAACTCTTTCCATGTGTGGCTGGTTACTTGTCACAACTTAATTTCCATTTAGGAAAAGCATTGAGTTTGACATCTAACTAATATTGAATTAGACATGCCAAATAAATGGTCACCAGTGAACACAAGACACGCAAATTAGGAGAATATCCCTAAATTGATGATTAATTTATGAAAGTCAATGAGAAATGTGAAAGAGTTCCTTACTTCTTCTCCATATTTATCATCTGGGACACCAAAAGCAACGGCTTGAGCAATATCGGGATGGGACAATAGGACAGCATCCACTTCAATTGGTGATATCTTT
The DNA here is from genome assembly GCA_026898435.1 of Prunella vulgaris. Lineage (NCBI taxonomy): Eukaryota > Viridiplantae > Streptophyta > Magnoliopsida > Lamiales > Lamiaceae > Prunella > Prunella vulgaris. The sequence continues at coordinate 674,858 of JAPKLY010000171.1, forward strand.
TCCCCTGCACAGTGTGAGAGAAAAAGCCTCAGAAACTTTGATAGACAAAGCAACATGTAGCGTACAAGTAAGCATACGTAAAATTCAAGAATGGATTTTAGTGAATGTAAATTAATTGATCTTTGAAGCAGAGACTGCCAAGTTTCTGGAAAGATAATTAAGGAGGTCTAATCATTCCTTAAATTTCCCAACTATCACACTTAGGAGCACTTGTTTCAAAATTCCTCAATGAGAATGACCTGAGGTAAATATAATAGTTAATGAGAATTAAATATGATCAATTCACCTTCATCATACTTTATTCGAGGTAATGGAACCCAATATCAGTTTATCATAACACAATTTTGATTAACTAACCTTCTAAAATCATTGTTGTTCAACTATCATTTTGTGCCCCCTGTATACCAAATTTAGCTCAAAACATTTCTTTCAACATAACCTTTTCAGGGCATTGTAGAATTTAAACTAAGCGCCTCCTTAGTTCTCCTCCCGAAAATTACATATTAGGAAAGGGACACCTTAATCAATCTCTTTGGCTGTTATAGCACCCCAAATTTGGTAACTTCGCAATATGACCCCAAAAAGAATTAATTTTAAAATTTTGAAACCTAATTATACTCTACAAGCAAAGGTGCAGTTCTGTAGTGAATCAATTCTACATGCCACAATAAGAGCAGGTATTCAAATGCAGAACACAATGAAGGCAACAAATTGTTATCAAATGAATTCCAATGACATAACAATTGCATCATTTAATCATACAAAGGATTACCTCCACGGTTGATCAACTCCTTGATTCTACCAACAAGATGCAAATATCCATCTGAATCAAAGAAGCCCACATCCCCAGTGTGGAACCACCCGAATAGGAAAGCCGATTTGTTCGCCTCCGCGTTATTCTTGTACCCTTTGGTAACATTAGGACCCCTTATGCAAACCTCACCATTAACATTAGCCCCTTGCACTACCCCATTCACATCCAATATGGCCATTTCCTGGCCAACGGGCTTTCCCACCGAGCCGGGCTTATGGGGTCCGTTCTCAGGCAACGGATTCGACGCCATCAAATGAGTAGCTTCAGTCATTGCATAGGCCTCCAAAACCGGAGCACTGAACGCCTCCTCTAACCGGTCCATTATAGCAGGGGCCAGAGATGCACTGCAACTTCGGATGAACCGGAGCTTCGGGTAAGTCGACTCGGGCTTGCTCAGGTGGCGGTCGAGTATTATCTGATGTATTGTGGGCACCGCAGTGTACCAGGTCGCGTTGTACTGATTCATATCGGACCAGAAGGTCGAAGCCGAGAACCTCCCGGCGGCTGGGAGAGTAACGGCGGCGCCGGCGCCAAGTGAGCTTAATAGGCCGGCTAACAAGCCGTGTACGTGAAACAAAGGAAGAACGATCACGGTTGAATCTGATTCCGTTATTTTGTACACGGATTTAATGTTTTGGACAGAGGAATACAGATTGTGCTGAGTTAATGGCACCCCCTTGGGTCGACTCGTGGTGCCGGATGTGTGGAGGAAGAGTGCCGTGTCGGATGGGTCGTTGGTGAGTTTGGTGACCGAGTCGGGATCGACATCAGATCGACTTGGGTAGAATGCGATTTCCGCGTCGCCGGAAGGCAGCGCGGCCGAGATATGTGGAATATTGAGCTTCGCCGCCGCCGCCTGAGCCGGTTCGTTGCCTTCTTTTGAAGTGAGTAACAGCTTCGACTCTGAGTCAGACAGGTAGAACTCGAACTCGTCGAAGGTGTACGCGGCGTTCAACGGCGCTGCCATCGCTCGGGCTCGCACCACCGCCAAAAACATTATAACGAACTGCAATCGAATTAACAAATAAAAATTATCATTCAGTAAAAAACGCGGAATCGAAATCGATCGCCATCACAAAAACAGAGCGTGAATACCAAGGAACACCTTTCCTCGACGATTAGTACACAACCAAACAATTTAATTAGTTCAATTTCGATTGAAACGAAATTTCATAAAAACAAAACCTACCTCAACGGTGTTGGGGAACGTGAGCGCAACGGTGTCACCGGGCTTAACGCCGGCGGCGATGAGTCCGGCTGCGGCGCGCTCGACGAGTTGATGGAGCTGAGCATGGGTGATATCGAACTTTCCGGAAACACTGATAGCGCGCCGGGAAGGGAATATCCCGGCGACGTGGCTCAACAAGCCGGTGAGGGTTGAAATTGACATTGAAAAATTCGAAACAGATAAAAATGTAGAGGGGGATAAAAATAAGATGAGATTAAAGAGTGATATAATATCGGAGAGAGGATGATGAATGTGGTGCAGATGGATTTGTATGGGAAAAATATATAGAGAAAGATGGCAGCAAGATGCAGGTGGGGACGAGGGGGGGGGGGGGGGGCGGGGGAAGGGAGTTTCGAGTTGTCGTCGTATATTTGGCGTGGAGGCGAGACCAGGGAAGGTTGATGCCACGTGGCTTTTTGACCGATGTTTCTTGTTCGATATGACGCTTTTCAGGAAAGTGTCCGTCTTCTGGGAAGATTAACGACTTCGGACTCTTTTATTTATGGAATAATTTTAAATTAAGTAAAACTGTTTTTTTTAAATTACTATAAAATATTTGTATAATATAATAAATATGAATTAGAATAAAAGATTTTTTTCCTGCATATTATATTAATTTAAAAATAATATTTTAAAATATCTCATTTCACAATTATCTCTTTATTTTATTTTTTATAAGAAAAGAACTGGTGTTAGATTTTTTTCAGTTTGACACCAAACGAGTTTAGTGGTATTTGGCTAAGTTATTTTAAAATTTTATAATTTATAATATATGTAATAAATTATTTAAGAAAGTTATAACATATTTTTTTAAATAATTTATAAATTGTTAAAGTTTGTAATAATTAAGGTTGTAGAAGTCGGAAATCGTTAATCAGACGTTTTTTTGCCGCCTAGGCGGGCACCTAGTTTTTTATTTTTAAAAAATATAAAAATATAAAATTTGGGCCGCCTAGACCCGAAAATGCTTAAAATTGCCGATTTTGCAGAAATCAGGTCGGCAAGAGACCGTCTAGCGCCTAAGCGCCACCTAGGCCGAATTTCTGCATCACGGTAATAATATAATTTATAATTTTTTGATACTTGATCATAATTTTAAAAAAAATTTAATAGAATATAAATATGTTTCTTCTTTTTCTTTTATGGTAGAGATTGGAGAGTGTTGACGGGATCCAGGGTGGAATGGGTGTAGGTGGTGAAAAAAATAAATTAAGATATCAAATCCACCTAATTTTTTTGAGTTAATTACAAAGAGGGATAATTTTTTAGGTTTATTACCAAGAGGGATAAGTGTGCAATTTTTCATAATTTTTACACACTTGACACTCTTTGCAATTTAAAAGGAAGTGTTAATATCAATTTCCCACCTGTACTATATTACTTATTTCAGTTTGCAATCTGTACTAGTTTTTTTATCAGATTGCAACTTGTACTAAGAAAATTTTACAAAATGCTACCTAAAGTTAATTTTTATTCTTTTTTTTTGTAGTGCTATATTTGTTAAAATTATATTCGTCATTCCATATTATTTATTTACTTAATTTATATTATAATTATTAATAATAAAAAATTGACGTTAAAAAATTCTAATCTCTATAGAACAATGATAACATAATTGGAATTCGATTTTTAATCCCATGGAAGAAATAAGATTTTTTTACAGGCACCGATTTTTATTTGGAAAAAAATAAATATAAATAAATTATTGATATAAATTGACGAATATAACCTTGAAAAATATAACACTAACAAGAAAAAAGAATAAAATTTAAGTATAGATTGCAGTTGTTCAATTTTTCATAGTACAGGTTGCAGTTTGATAAAAAAAATTAATACGGGTTGTAAGTTGAAATAAATGATATAGTACATGTGACAAATTGATATTAACCCTAAAAGGAAAGTGTGCCCCTATTTGTTTTTTTCTCGTTTTCTTTTCAATTTATAAGCCGTAAAAAATTTATTTTAAGATCTTATAAACTGTCAAACATATTATTTTACCAAACACTTTAAATTAGCTTATAAGCTCTTAAATAACTTATAAATTGTTTTAAAGAAACTTATAAGCACATTCAAACTCCCTCTAAAAAAGTGATAAGATTGTTTTTTTTAAAAGTGGTAATTTCTTGTGAAAATTTTATAACTTTATAAAGTGATAATCTTTTAAGGGAAAATTACAAAATAGTTCACAAAATTGACACAAATTACAAATAGATTTCTGTGCAGGAAAAAAATATACTTCTGTGCAGAAATTGTGAACCAATTTGTAGAGAAAAGTACAAATTGGTTCAACAAATTCGCACAAATTACAAAATGGTTTATGTGCAAAAAAAAAAAAAAACACTTCTATGCAAACACAAAAAACACTTCTGTGCAAATTATTATGAACCAATTTGTAAATATAGTGATTTTTTTGAACCAATATATAAAGCACCCCAATTTGTAAATATAGCTACTTTTTTGAACCAATATGTAAGTTACCCATCTTTTAATTAATAAGTGATACTCCCTCCGTCCCCCTATAAGTTGCTCATATTGTCATTTTCGTCCATCCCACTATATGCTGCTCATTTGTTTTTTTTACTTTTTCTGGAAATTGCTATTCACTTCTTTATTATTATTTTCAATACTTTTTACGCTATTTCCATTATTTTTTCACTTTTCCTCGTTACATCACTTATATTTTTTTTACTTTTTCTATCACATCACTTATATTTTTTCACTATTACCTTAATCCGTGTGCCCAAAAGTAACGAGTAACATATAGAGGGATGAAGGGAGTATATTTTAAACTAAAAGTAAATCAAATAATATTAGTTTCTATAATATGATAGCATACAGAACTTATTCCTTTTCTTTTTGAATTATCATTCAACCTATGTAAACATCAAATTTTGAATTGAAAAAGAACTAAACCGATAATAATTGTTGAGTTTTTTTAATCGAATCTTACTGAATTTTTTAGAATGTATCTGGATTTTCTTCAATGAAATTGAAGGCCCTGCTAAGGCCAATTATTAAATAGGTACCTAAGATCGAGATCGGCCGTGCATGGACAGCGGTGAGGTGAAATTAGTATGGATGTAAATGGCGGTTTCAAGGTTCTCAGCCGCCGACATCAAGATCAAATTGCCGAGAAAAATTTGCTAACATATTTGGCACTGCCGAGACCGCTTAGGCAGCCGCCAAGGCCGTCTTTACACCGCCTGAATGACTATTACTTTTTTTTTTTTTTTCAACTTAAAAGTTAGAACTAAAATTAAAAAATAAAAACTAATTTACTAAATTACTAAAAAATAAAAATTTAATTGAACTACTTCATAATTTATTCGTTCTATATATTTTGCTCTTTTTGTATTTCATTTAGAAATTGGACAATGTTAAATTTATAATTTATCTATAATGTATTTTTTTTATCGGTAATGTTAGTTGTTAGTATAGTTAGTTACACCAAGTCTCCAAACACTCCAAGAATAAACTTCTAGTCAACCTTATATCTCTCATCTCCAAATTCGTTCCCAAAGGGAATCGAACTCGGGTCACTCACTCAAGTGAGGAGCCCGGTGACCAACTGAGCTAACTTAATATATATTTAAAAAAAATTAATATTAATAAAAAATAAAATAGAAAATTTTTGGCACCGCTAAGACGGCGTCTAAACACCGCCTAGACGGTCTTGGCGTTTGGCGGCACTCGACCGACCGTCAAGCGCCATTTGCACCCTTGGAAATTAGGGGCGGAGAAAGGTGAGAAGTGAGATGGAGAGATAAACCTACGGCCTTTCCATTGTGCAAGCGACAGCTTTGAAGGCGTCAATATAATATTCACTATTCTTTATTTTAATAGATTTTCGTGGATTTAAGTTAATTTAACTAGGACATTCAATCTATGTGTTTTCTCTTGACATGCACGACTTCTTTTTTATTATTAATTTGTTATTTGTGTTATTTTATAATTATCCTTATTTTTTTACATTAATTAACTTTATATATGGGAATTACTTTTGTTTTAATTTATTTAAATTAAAGATTTTCCATTAATACATCAACGCATGCAATATATTCCTATTGATTTTAATTTAATTACTTTTTACTTTTTTATTAAACTAGTTATATGCTATTATTTTTCAATGTATGTGTGCTGGTGTGACAAATCCACCATTAAATCCTAATAAAAATATGTACAATATCATTGAAAAGTAAGTTTGTTGTTGTTAGTCAGATGTATCGTGTTATTCAAGTGTATTTTTTAAATGGTTAGAATTATTTTTACTAAACAGTTATGATTGACCTGTCATGTTGTCCAGAATAATTAGACATAACTCTCATTAAAAAAATACTTTATAACAATATTAAAATGCAGTTAGTTGCATGATACATTTGATACATACAAGAATAACAATTTTCTTGTGAATAATATTAAATTTACATATACATAAATTTTAACATCGAATATTAATAAGAGCTATTAATAATATTTGAACAATTCTTTCAGTTAATTAAAGAGTATGCATAATTTGAAACTAATTTAAAGTATTTTTTAGTAGAATAATTCATACCTTAAATAAGACAACTCATACTCTCAAAATCATATTATTAAATGACATCCTCCAGAATAATATTTTTTAATAAAAATAACTTATATATTTTAATAAAATAACTTATACCCTTCAAAATACACCATCTATTGGGATAATCTATTTTAAAATAGAATAAACTTTTGTATGAATGATCCATCTAAATAATTTAAATATTATGAGTACTATTAATGAATATTACTTCATTCTCTTCTTCATGTGTATGGGCTAAAGACATCATCTCCAATGTAAAATGGGAGAGTACATATATCATTAATTACAATATTTTAATTAAGTAGAATGAATATGATGTGAATTTTGTTAATTATACCCAAATTATAACATTACTTATAGAATTACTATTATTATTTGATAATAGTTTTTTTTAATCGATAAATGTTAGTTGTTAGAAGTTAATTCACCAAGTCTCCAAACACTCTAAGAATATCTCCAAGCCAACCTTATATCTTCCCCCTATTCATTCCCAAAGGGAATCAAACCCGAGTCACTTACTCAAGTGAGGAGCCCGGTGGCCAGGTGAACTAACTCACCTGGTTATTATTTGATAATAGTTGACTCAGAATGTCAATTAGGACTAATTAGGGTCAATATTGACCAGTGAAAAAATTGAAATATGAGACAAATGGGAATGGGGTTTGGTAGCCAATTCGGATTTGGCTTCTCTTTTGATGCATATGATTATGATATGATCAGATCAAGTGCGCTGGAAACTGGGAAAGGTATAACCTGGGTAGGCAATTTAATTTGCCAATGGCTGCTGATATTTCACCTTTCTTTTTCCTTTTCTTTCATCCTTTTTGTACTACAAATCAAGTGGAGTAGCAACGCCTAAAAATTAATTAAATTCTATTGAAGCTATTCAAACCTTAAAATTAAATTATTTTTAATATTTTGATCGGTTTGGAGGTGATTGCCTAGCATTTATGCGGTGCCTACGAGCAACTTCAACCATGAGTCAGGGTGGAAATGAATTTTACCTCCAACGCAGAGCTACAATTCAGCGCCACATGAGAGTTGTGAATAGTGTCGCGCCGCTGATTCTAGCGCGACACTATTCACCCGTGCTAGATTTTTTTTTTTTATAATTTTATTTATATAATATTTTGTAATACTTTTAAATTTAAATTGTAATATTTTTTCTGATTTGTTAATTTATTTTTAAATTAAACTTATTAAAAATTAAGAAAAATATATATAGCGCAGAATGTAGTGCGAACTGTTGGAAATGAATTTCAAATTCGATTACTTTGTATATTAATAAATACATATATTTATAAAAGAAAAATTAGAGTATCATTAAAATAACATTAATGATTGGGCCGAGAATGACCCTTATCGTAATCCATTGCTGATATGAAAATGGGCCGATTTAGTTTGGCCCATTTTCAAGCTTTATTTCCGGAATGGCTTTACGTGTTCATAAAAATAAGAACTTCCATTAAGTTCATGTCATCAATTTATAATTCTCAAGTAATCCAAAGTACTCCACAAAGAGTGGGTGGATATTACGTGAAAATTATCACGATAATAGTTTCGTGCAAAATATATTTCATTTCAGCATACATTGTTAATTTATACTCCTTCCGTCCATTAAAATTAGATTACCTTAACAATTTACGGTTATTAAGAAGAGTTGATGTTGATGTGTAAAAGTGAGTGTATTAGTATAAAAAAATATTTAATTATTAAAAAAGTTTTTGATGTGATGTGTAAAAGTGAGTATATGTTTATAAAAAATGAAAATAATGATTGTAAGTTTTCCATTTTAGGTAAGTAGACCATTTATTGTGGACGACCGTTTAAGGCAATATGGATCATTTATCGTGGGCGGAGGGAGTATATATTATGGTGTTAGTGTGATGTTAGTTTATATACAATGTAATTTTAGTTTATTTACTGTGGCATGCTACTTACATGGTGTTAATTCATAAATAGCATAATGTTAGTTCATATATATTGTACTGTTAATTTATATACAATATTTTATGTTATTTATCATTATAAAAATTAAATCTCAAAATATTTAGAATAAATTATTTTTCACCATAAAATTTATTGTGTGTATCATTCACATAATATTTTTTTTTTTGATTGAACAATGTTAGTTGTTAGTAGTTAGAAGTTAGTTCACCAAGTCTCCTTACATCCCAAGAATATCTCCAAGTCCACCCTTATATCTCCCTCCTAATTCGTTCCCAAAGGGAATCGAACCCAGGTCACTCACTCAAGTGAGGAGCCCGGTGGCCAGGTGAGCTAGCTCCCCTGGTTATAAATTCTTATAAATTGCGTCGACTCTTATAAATTCTTTACAAAAATGACATGGAGGGAGTCAAATTAAATTGAGCAGATTTTGTTTGAATTCAGAATTTCTATTAAGTATTACAATTATGCATATTAATTACTCTCTCCGTCTCGGTATAAGTTACTCATTGCTTTTGGGCACACAAATTAAGGTAAAAGTGAAAACGTATAAGTGGTGTGATGAAAAAAGTGAAAAAGTATAAGTGATGTAATGAAAAAAGTGAAAAAGTAATAGAAATAATGTAAAAAGGTAATAAAAATCAATAAAAAAAAAGATGAACAGTAGTTTTCAGAAAAAAAAAAAAAAAAACAAATGAGAAACGTCTAGTGGTTTTCTTTAGGGCCGAAATTTCATTTCTTGCCATTGAAACAATAAGTCAATAAGTTGGTGTTGAGAATCTTCTAATAAATAGTTGGAATATTTGGTGCTAGATTTTTTGACTAGTTTTCACTTTGTAACATGAACTTGTTTGATTTGACTTCAATTGCAATTTGATCATTTCATAGTAGATTTGAATATTAAATTGGTTGACTTGTCTAATTCTCTACCTATATTTTTTTATAGTGTAAAACAATTTTATAGGGGTACATTTTAGTTTGTGCTGAATTCCCTTTTCTCTGTTTTTGTTTTCTTTAGTTGGGCTTGAGTGGATATTAGAATTTATATGTATTTTAGTTAGCAAATTATTATATAAATCAGTTTGATCGTATAAATTATTTTGTGACACAAAATTTATATTTATAAATTTATTTTTTTATTTTATTAAAAAATAATTCATATCATGAATTATTTTCACACAATATTTATTTTTTTAATTTGATTGAACCACGAGCATGGCAAAATGATTTTGAATTTTTGCAAGCGCACAACTCTATGGGCGTGTGGCAATAAATTGTGACTTTGAGAAAATTAATTAATTTAGTGACATTGAGATACGATTTAATAGTGAAAATAGTTTTTATTTGAAAAAAGTTGTAGAAAACAGATGTTGAGTATTTGATAAAGGTAAAAGTTAGATAAAAATAGAATCAACTAATAGCATATTCCTCTCAACTTTTAAACTTTAGTTAGGTGATTAATGTAAATAGACATTCAATTGAAAAAAAAAATTAATAGGTCTTTTATGAACTTAAATTTATGTTTTCTTTATGTACTATTAATATTATATAAAAATGTTTAATTTTTTTAACAGCAATAATATTATAAGAGTAATTCTCTTGTGTACCAAGTGCACCCTACAATATAAGTGCATTTTTAAAAAATTAAACAAAATACTACTGAAAAATCACACATATTATTACTGAAAAATATATTTTTAAAATTTCATTTTTTTGTAATAAATAGTGTAACTTTTTAAATATACATTTGAGTTACAATGTGTACCAGGTACACACAAGACTAAGACTATTATTAATAATTATGAGAAAACTACAAAATAGTTCACAAAATTAACATTAATTACAAATTGATTTTGTGCAGAAAAAATGTGATTCTGTGCAAATATTGTGAACGTGTTTGTAAATATAGTGACTTTTTTGAACCTATATAATAGTGGTAGTTATAGTGTTATCCATGATACAATAAATAATCAACTTAAAGCCACTAAAAACACTCATCGGTCTCTCTCGCCCTATGTTTTAAAAGCGGGAGTGGAATTTGATCCGGACACCTTAGCATATTTTGTCGGACCGGGTTCAACCGGATCTAATTATTTTTAAAGCAGTTGAACTGGTGTGACATCAAAAATACATAATATATGATTATAAATATTTATATATATTTTTCTAACAAAATTATATATCTTATGAATAAATTTTACTCCCTCCATCCCGGAGCAATTTGCAAGGGGGGGCACACAAATTAAGAAAAAAGTTGAATAAAGTAAAAAAAGTTGTGTTTTGAGGGTTAATTTGGTAAAATTTTATGTAAAAAGTAAAGAAGTTAGTTGGATTGAGTGTAATGTGAGCCCAAAAGTGAAAAAGTAGTGGCATTTTGTGTAAATATGTAGATATTGTGAGGGTAAAGTTTATAAAAGGATTTCCATTTTTGGCCTTGCAAGTTCCTGTGGGACGTCTCAAAAAGGAAAACTTGCAAGTTTCTCTGGGACGGAGGGAGTACTAAATAAATAAATTAAAGTTAGATGTTATGTTGGAGGAGGATGTAAACTTAGAGTTGTGTTTCCAGAGAGTGAAATTATGTCTATTATCTAGGGTTATGAATTAAAGTTAGACATTATATTATTAAATTATATTTAATATATATTATATACATAATTAATTTAGTTAATTCTGTGTAAAAAAAGGTACTACCTCCGTCCTAGGGGTATTTGCACCCCTGAGATGGCACGTAGTTTAAGAAAAATGGAATTTTTTAAATAAAGTAGTGGTATATGGGTAAATGTGTGGAAAGTTTTGTGAGTGTGCACGTAAATCGATGTTTCCCTTTTAAGTAGTGTGCAAATTGATTTGGGACAACCCAAAATAGAAAGTGTGCAAATTGGTTAGGGACGAAGGGAGTAATTTAATTAAAATTTTTGTTTAAGCACCGTTTCATACGGTTCAACGAGCGATAGGTCCGACCTGCTTTTGAGCGCTTTTCAGACGCTTTTAAAAATGTCTGATCCTGCGTACTAAAGCGGTCCAAAGAGGTGTCTGAGTAGCGGTCGGACTGGTCCGATCGGCCGGTCCGATCCGCTTTTTAAAACACAGCTCTCACCCGCGATCGTGTTCGTTCCCCTACTCACAATATATATATATATATATATATATATATATATATATATATATATAGATCTTTTTTATTTTATCATCCTTTTTTCTTATTTTCAATTTATTATTGTAATTAGGGTTCGCGTAATTTAACTATACTTTACTTTGTTGCGTCGCTTTCAGTTGGATGTGTTAATTTTTTAGTGACAATGCTTGCATATTAAATTTATCAATATCACATATTCTTATAATTTATTTTATTATTTACTAGTAATGATTTTAATTTGTGAATAGTATTTTGATTTGTATACAACAAGAATTTTATAATTAACATACACTTTAGTATATGCAATTACACAAAATTTAGTAGGGTCTTTCTATGATCAGGAAGGCTTCGCCCTTCCTGACGTCAGTAAACCACATAAATACGGTTGGATTCATGATCCAACGTACAATATTATTTTGAAGAGATTGCACTTTGCACTATGCATAAGGCGATCGCACGGTTCAAAAAATTAATTAATATTATTAAATTAAATTAAAATTACCAAATTATCCTTTTAATTAAAATATTATTATATCTTAATATATTTTAATCAAACTAAAATTTATTTTTAAAAATTTATTTTTACACCCATCAGAAGAACCCTAATCCCCAAATGCATATTCAATTCAAGATTCACTTTCAATTGTACTAAATAGTTCGCCCACGATTAAGGCGGTCGGAGGTGAGCTTCCAGTGGCTGTAAGACGGAGCGCGTTTTCGACGGATGTGGGTGTTCGCTCAAGCCTTTCAAATCCGGCGAGGCTGCAATTTCGCCCAGATAGTCGTCAATTCTCGAAAAGTGAAAGAAATCCAATTTCCTGATTCACCACTTTTTCGATATTTTTTTTAATAAATCGAAGGTGCACATATGAATTCCTTGAATTACAAATTGGGGCGCTAGTTTCCAAAAGAGCAGAAGCACATATTCTCTTTGAATCCTTTTCTCAATTTTGGCAATCATTTGTCAAATTAATTTTATTTAATTCAAAAACCAAAACCTTAATATACAAATTTGATGACTTCCGTGAGATTTTGGCAGTTTTCAAAAACAAATCAAAAATTAATTTCAAAATGTCAGTTAAAATAAATATTCACTTAAAATTTTCAAAATATTTTAAGTGATTGAAATTTGGGAATTAGGGTTCATCAAAATTGGATTTTTTTATGAATGTTAGAAAAATAATTTTAATTTAATTTAAAAATAATTGTTTTTTTGATATAAAATATGTTTAAAAATATTTTTATAATTTTTAAAATTAAGAATAAATTTTTTAATTTTTAAAATTACAAAAGGGTACTTTTGTAATTTCCTATATTTGATTTATTATAATAATTTTTTTTGCCTTGGGCGATATAATATTATTTGTCGACATTTCATTGGTTTACTGACGTTAGGAAGGGCGAAACCCCCTCCTGACCGTAGAAAAACCCAATTTAGTATATGCACTTGAATTCTCTAAGTTCAATTTTAATTGTTTCAAAATATACGCTGAACTGTATATTTTTCTTTTTAAAATTGAGATATTATTGATTATCTTTTAAGGTATTAGTAATTACTGATTGATTTTTTTTTTCAAAATTCAAATGCATAATAAAATTGTGTTATGAAACTACAAATAATAAATGGATTATAAAAAGTCGAGGGATATAAGACCAGTGTCTTTAAGATTAGGGTGATGTAGAATATAAAAAACTCAACTTTTTTTGAAAATTCTCAAAGATTTTGGTGATGTAAAACATAATATATATATATATATATATATATATATTTATATATATTTTAAAAAAGATTATTGGGCTAGGAAGTCGAGTTTAGAATCTAGGTTCGCTAGACTTTTTCATCTTTGTTTGATTAAGAATAGGAGGGTGGGGGGATAGAGGGAATGGAGGGATAAAGTATGGTGCAGTAAGTGGAGGTGGTGAAAAAAAGTTGTGTAATGATGTGATAGACAATTTTTTTTTTTTTTTGAAAGGGATGTGATAGACAAATTAATTGTTGAGATATATTGAGTAAGAAGAGATGATTCTTGGATATAGAGCCAGGATTACACAATATGATGGAGAGAGGGAGATTAGGAGAAGAGTTTGAGATTATATGGGATATCTATACACATGATATGGTACACGACGGCTGGAAATATAATTAAGTTAAACCAAAAATCAAGGCTTATGAAGGATAAAATTTCCTTAAAATAAATAAAGTCCCTTACTTTAGGTGCTAGTGAAATATGAGACACTTGTTTATCAAGATACAACGATTATAGCAACGATATAACATAATATCTTGTTAGAAACGAATTGAGAATTTGCTTGAACTATCATATGAGTATGAATGAAATTAGCAGAAAATTGGGCTAACGAATGTGGCAGATTACTGGAAAAGTATCTGAATATTTTTCCACTCAAGCTTTGTATTTCTAGTTATTCTTGTGTTTTTTGCAACACATCAGAATATTATTTATACTATTAAAAAATGACTGTTGGAGTGAGGCCATAAAGACCCATAAATGGTCTTGACCGTAACCAGAAAAACGTCTAAATTAATTGCATTAACTCAAGATTTTTAAGTTTCAAAAAGTGTTGTAACTGTAGAAATTTAAGCCTGAAGACGTCTCTCAGGGAGGATCAAAATTCCTACGTAGGGAAATAAAATTTAGGCAAAACTTAGTTTGTCAAGCCGCCACCAAATCGTTGCGACATTCGTGTACGCAGGTCGCACTCGCACACAAGCTCGAGATTTTTAGGCCAAATTCGGTCATGATTTGCACCCCTTGCGTGCACGCGTAGAGTGTGGAGGAGCATAACCACATAATTTTCTTACAAGCTAAGGATGAATTTCTTCTTATATACTCACTTCCTCAACAACAATTTTCCAATGTGGGATAAAGCTTTAGCTTTTCCCTTCATTTCTCATTTGTTACAATAAACTTAAAATCTCAATTTCTCATTCACCCAAAATCGAAATTGGACGAGTAATATACCGAATTGAAGCTCACTTCGAGGAGCACAAATTCCAACAAAATGAAACTGCCTACACCAACATGCTTGTAAAAAAAAGACTCTTCTGACTAATACAATTTTGAATTGCATTTTTTTTTGTAAAAATTCACAAGAGACGATACGCCATGTCTTTTTTATTTATAGATTTTCGCACAGTGTTTGGGTAGAATGTATTAAACGGATGGAATTTGAGACTATTTTATCCTCTAATTCTTACATGAACATACTTCATTTACTAGGCATTTTCGTGCATTTAGTACTATTTTTTTAGGGTAGTTAGAGTACGTGTTTGAGAAGGTGCGATTGGTTGCTACGAAAAGCAAATGAAACAAGTCTTAAGAATAAAAACTCATGCTAGATGAATAGATACCGTCCCGACATTTCTCAACTCTAGATCCATTCATATTTAGAAAAAATCCTTAAAAAATCAGATCCGCCGCCTCCGGTTCGGTGAATCTCTCCACTGTCCATGTCGGCTCCATCTGTTGGGTTGAGTGCCGCAATCGTTTGTAGATCTATTTAGAGGACTGTTCAAATCAGCGTCTCTGTAGTATGCTCTACTTGTTTTATCAGTTTCTTAACGTGTCCATCATTTCCAACGGTGCCGTAGCTACGGTGTCAATTGGTAGGATGACCTGTTAAATCTTGTTTTCTCATTTCTTTTTTTCTGATGTTTGTTTTGGATTTCTGCATTTTGGTCTTTTATTTCTGTCTGCTAATTTTAGAGTTTAGTTTCCTTCTCCTACTCTAGTAGTTGTGAGATTGTCTACACCGTGTGTGGTGTCTCCTTTATTTTAATCTGGTGCTTCTATTGTGATGTTGTGCTTAGGATTCAAATCTGGTAGTGTGCCAGATGATATTGAATCTTATAGTACTTCTGTTGAAGTATAAGATTCATTTTAGATGGATGCTTGATTCAGGTGAAAATTGTGTGAATTTTTAGTGCATTTATTGCCTATTTTTATTGTGATTTCATGCTTTTATCACTTGATTTTAATTAATTGTGCTTGAATATTAGAAAAATATGGATTTTATAAATTTGTGCAAGAAATTGGATTTATTTATGGCCCAGGTTATATGCACCCACATTCGTCAAAAGTACACAGACTTTATAATTTTATTAATTAAAAATATATATTAATATAATAAATATTATCTAGACCTTTTCTCCTAAATTTGTATACCCACCTTAATTATCGGAACAACTCCCAAAAGTATAACTATATTTTTTTCTTGTAAAATACCAAAAAATCAAAATAAAAAATTATAAAAGAAGGTGTAATTCGAAAAATTAAACAAATAAAATTTTTGATAAAATTTTTCGGAAAAATGCTAAAATTTCATTAAAAATGTTAGAAAATTGTACTTTATTTCAAATAATCAGAATCGAAAAATAAAATCTTGTATTTGAATGTAGAAATAGAGGTTGAGAGAGGAGATGAGGAGAATGAATGAAGATTGAGGAAGGAAAAAAAAATTACAGTTATTCTTACCTTTTTTTCCATTTTTTCAAATAGGAGTGACTCGCAAATGGAGATAGCGAGATAAAATTTAGTGGAGAGTAGGTGTAATGTGAGAAATTACACGGTTTTAATGGAATAATAGGAGGGCTTTGTAGTGAAGGTGAGAAAATGGAAGATAAGAGAGAAAGAAGAACGTCAGAATTTAAGAGGAGAAAAAGGGGAAGACAGAGAAGATGGGTGCATAGAAAAAAAAATAAAGAGAAGAAACTAAATTTTTTTAAAAAATTTATAATTTGTGAAGTGTGTGTATGCAAACAAAAGTGGGTGCGTATAACCTATGTCTTTATATAATGGAATTTTAATTGGCCCATTTAAATTATGAAGAAGCCATATGTTTGTGATTAAAGCCCAAGAGATCCAATTACTCAATTTTTCCAAATTATGTGGATGTGCAGCTGTACAGGTTGAATTTAAAAGAAGACATTAACCATTTCTAATCCTTTGACTGGAAGTTGAGATAAGAAAAACGTAGCTTCCATCTCTCCACCATTTCTGCCTTTACCAAAACTATCATTGTTGCCGGAAAACGACGAAGCCCTGCCCATGCCAGCAGCCGGAATTACGAACCATTTACAACTCTTGTTGCCGGAATTCATGGAGTTTCACTCCACAGCCTCTGCTCTCATTGCCGCTCGCAGCCGCTGTCGCGCCGGAGAAGCGCAGCAACCAAGGAGCAGCCACCATTCAACTCGCCGGAAATTATGGCCAATTAGACCACTACCTTGGCCCCTGATCAGAGCCGCGCACCACCACTACTCAATGTCGTCGCCTCTGCCATCAATTCGTCCCCTGTTTGCTGTCTGAGTCCGAGAGAGAAAGTCAATCTGCCGAAAGTCTTCCTCCTCTGTTCGAAGCCATGGCCGTCAATGGCCAGAAATTGAGCGCCATCGCAGCCCAGCTCCTGTTTCTCGCCGGAAATGTCGATGCCCAGGTCTCCACGGCTTCACTCGCAGCAGCTTGTTGCCGGAATTTCACCATCGAAGCCCATCAAGTCGCCGAAATCGATCCCAGACTGCTACTAAGCCACTGCCCCTGTTCGTGATTGAAGCCAGAGGAATAAGTTGCTATCCACTTTGAAGAGTTGTCAAAAGGAAAGGTAAAAACGTTTTTCAAACGCTCGATCCAAGCCAAAATATCGCTCGTCCGAGCGAAGTTATGCAATGCTCGAGCAAAGCAGATTCACTTGTGTAACAAGTGAAGAGGTGAAGAACTTCCTTTCTTGCGCTGATACGTGGCGCGCTCCGGTTGGCTGATGCTGATTTGATTGACGACATTTACGAATCAATCAAATTTGGCTTGATTGATTTCCGCCGTCTTTATAAATAGGGCAAATCAGCCATTTATTGTCATTTACGAGTACCGGGAGACTCGTAATTTAATAACGACTTGTATCGTGTACAATAAATATCAATTAACTATTTAATTAGAGAATTAATTTGATAAATTCTCAAAATTAAAATAGTGATATGACTTGATATTTATTTAATTTATACACGTGTCATTATTTAATTGGGAAGTCATTTTTATATGCTTACAAATGCCGGGACATTTGTAAGCAAATGAATTTTGCTTCCCAATTAAATAATGACACGTGTATAAATTAAATAAATATCAAACATATATTACTATTTTAATTTTGAGGATTTATCAAATTAATTCTCAAATTAAATCGCAAAAATATATTTATTGTACACAGTACAAGTCGTTATTAAATTACGAGTCTCCCGGTACTCGTAAATGGCAAAAATGGCTGATTTGCCCTATTTATGAAGACATCGGAAATCAATCAAGCTAAATTTGGTTGATTCGTAAATCCTGCCAATCAAATGAGCACCAGCCAATCGGAGTGCGCCACGTGTCAGCGCAAGAAATGAAGATCTTCACCTTCAAACCCTATAAATAGGGCCCTGTCATGATCATTTGAAGCGGTCCACACCCATCGAAGACGAACGAGTAGCAGTAATCCTCTCGACGAGCAAAACTGCGAGCTAAGAAGATCCATTGATCCAGCTCTTTGAAGATTCAAGCATTTTTCACCAAATTTGAAGAAGTTCTTCGAAGACTCAAGTCGTTCTTAGGGATGACAATGGGGCGGGTTCAAACCCGGACCCTCCACGAACCCGCCCGGTACGGGCCGGGTAAAAACTCGGTCAAACGGGTAGCGGGGCGGGTTTGGAGCCGTTTGACCAAACCTGTCCCAGACCCGCCCCGTTGCCATCCCTAGTCGTTCTTCGTCAAAATCCTCCAGAAACACCGTTTGATCCAAGACAAGAGGTCAAATCCCTCCGATCAGACGTTTTTCTTGAAGAACTCTTTGAAGATCATCAAGCGTTCTTCGCCGTCTTCAAACGTTCTTCGCCAAATCAAGCCAGAAACATCCTTCGATCAGAAACAAGGAGCTCAATCCCTCTGATCAGACGTTTTCAGCCGAAGAACACCTCGAAGACTTCAAGCGTTCATCGCCATCTTCAAGCATTCTTCATCAAAGTTCATCCACAAACACGCTCTGATCAGAGATCAAGGTCCTAGACCCCTCTGATCCAGTGTTCAAGCCCAAATCCAGACTTGAAGATCTGAAGACTGTTCTTCGTCAAATTCAAGACGTTCTTCATCAAAATCTTCCAAGACCAACGCTCGATCCAAAACAAGACGACATAGTCCTTGGATCAAGTGTTACAAGTCAAGCCAGTCAAAGTCAAGTCAAGACCAAAGCCAAGTCAATGTTGAAGGAGAATCAGAGGACACTACAAAAAATGCGCGTTTTAGCGACCGCCTATGAAGCGGTCGCTAATTATAATTTTAGCGACCGCCTAAAGCGGTCGCAATTTTTTTTATTTAATTAAGGTGTTTAGCGATCGAAAATTAGCGACCGCCTATTAATCGGTCGCTAATTATAATATTAGAGACCGCTTTAGGCGGTCGCAATTTAATTTATTAAATTAAGGCGATTAGCGACCGCCTTAAGCGGTCGCTAAATTTTTACCCCAATTAATGATTTTTTAAAATATAGTTTAGCGACCGCTTTAGGCGGTCTCTAAATTTAAAGTTATTTAGCGACCGCCTTAAGCGGTTGCTAAAATTTATAAGTATAGTTTACCGACCGCTTTTGGCTGTCGCTAATTTTTTACCCCAATTAATTATTATTTAAAATATAGTTTAGCGACCGCTTTAGGCGGTCTCTAAATTTAAAGTTATTTAGCGACCGCCTTTGGCGGTTGCTAAAATTTATAAGTATAGTTTAGCGACTGCTTTTGGCGGTCGCTAATTTTTTACCCCAATTAATTATTATTTAAAATATAGATTAGCGACCGCTATTAGGCGGTCTCTAAATTTAAAGTATAATTTAGCGACCGCTTAAAGCGGTCGCTAATTTTTTTTACCCATTTTTTTTCTTATTGAATATTTTATTATGTTCTAATTTTACAAATAAATAAAAATATTTTAGAGGTGTAAAATATTAAATTTATAAAATTAATTTATATATATATATATATATATATATAAACAAATTAGAACAAAAAAGAATTAATTTGACGAATTTAAAAAAATGTGGCTCAATTTAGAGTTATATACAATTAAATGCATAAAATACAAACAAATAAAAATATCTTAGAGGTGTAAAATATTAAACTTATAAAATTTAAAAAAATTGTTGATATATATATATGTTGTGACCAGAATAATACAACTTTGGGCCTCCAAACCGGGGTCTACCGGAACCCGGGTTTACCCCTAAATGGGCCGAATTTCTCTAATGTAATAGTTTAGGTCTTTTTATGATTAAATGTAATAGACCCAATTAGAATGGACAGTTAGGTCTTTTTGACTTTTATAGTTTGCCCTCTATAAATAGACGGTCTTCTCCTCATTTGTAAAGGATATACAATTCAAGAGATAATACACACAAAGGCTAGTGGGCTCTCTTTTGAGCACTCAAAGCCATATTCAAGGGAGAGGCTCTCAAGCTTCTCCCGCAGTGCCGTTGTTATTATTTTATTTGTTATATTTTGTCTGTTATTCGATTATCGAGGATACACATATAGCCACATAAATCTACCTAAAGTGCCCGATAAATCGGTAACAACAATCTATATAAATAAATTAGAACAAAAAAAGAATTAATTTGATGAATTTAAAAAATTGTGGCTCAATTTAGAGTTATATACAATTAAATGCATAAAATACTAACAAATAAAAATATTTTATGGTGTAAAATATTAAATTTATAAAATTAAAAAAGTTTTTGAAATATATATATAATTAAAATAAAAAAGGAATTAATTTTGTGAATTTTAAAAAAAACTGGACTTAATTTGGAGTTATATACAATTAAATGCATAAAAAAACTTACAAATAAATTTTTTTAGTAGTGTAAAATATTAAATTTATAAAAAAAAATTGTTGAAACAAACATATATATAATAAATTAGAAATAAAAAGTAATTAATTCGATGAATTTAAAAAAAATGTGACTCAATTTGGAGTTATATACAATTAGTTGCATAAAAATGAACAATAACGCGAAGTGCCCGAGTGGAACACGCCACCTCTGAGTTGCCCAGAGGTCGCGTGTTCGACTCCCTCCGGGTGCATTTAATGTAACATTTATACAGAGCCTATGAAGGCTCATATACACTATGCACTACCATAATTAAGCTATTGGGTCATTGGCCAAGTGGTTCTAGCCCCGCCGAGCCCTAGGAAGGGCCTGAGTTCGAACCAGCTTGGCCAAATTTTTTTTACGTACAAATTTAGCGACCGCCATTGGCGGTCGTTAAATCAAAAAAGGCGGTCGCTAAATTAAAAATTGCCACCATTTTCTGCGGTCGCTAAATCTCGCTAAATTTAGCGACCGCCTAAAGCGGTCGCTAATTCGGTCGCCAAACGTTATTAGCGACCAAAAAGCGGTCGCTAATTCGGTCGCTAAAACGCGCATTTTTTGTAGTGGGACAAGTTAGAGAGAAGAACCCAAAATTCAATAAATCATTGTATATCAATTTCAAGTGTTAATAATATTTTATTATTTTACACAAGAATTGTTATCATAAATTTGGCACGCCCGGTGGGACCTCACTCTACCTCTCATCTCTCCTCTTCAAGACTTCAAAGCTTCAAGTCTACATCAACCATCTTCAACATGTCTTCAGCTCACAAGATCTTTATTAGAGTTGCTCCATTGAAGACTGTTGAAGCCAATGTGGTCACTCGAAGTGTATCAAAGAAGTTGGAGATTGAAGCCTCTTCGCAGACCAGCTCTTCAGTAGGGAACAGATCAACTCGTACTACGAAGAAAGATGAAGTTGATTCAGCAAGCTCAACTCCTCGCTCCCAGTCAGACTCTTCATCAACTTCAGGAGTAGCTCCAGTGATGATGACGGACACTTCAACTATCGATGAAAGACTCTCAAGTCTGCTCATAGTTGTTGAAAGCCTCACTAGCCACATCAAAGAGCGAGACTCTACAATTGCTAAGCTGATTAGCAAGGTGGACGGCGTCTAGTCAAGTCATGCTCGTGAAAAGCAAGTTGAAGAGAGTGATGAAGTGGAGACTTCGAGCAAATACCAAGCAGCTGAGATCGAGCCAACTGCTAGGGAGTTGCTGATATCAGCTGATGGCGGGATACAAGTCGACCAAATCAAAGAACTCATCTTGGAGACTATGAAGGGGAAGTTTGAAGACGACGCCAAGTCAAGCCACAACTATGCCAAGCCTTACACTGAAAGGATCAACAGCTTGAGGATGTCAGTCGGCTACCAACCTCCAAAGTTCCAGCAGTTCGATGGCAAGGGCAACCCAAAGCAGCACGTCGCCCACTTTGTCGAGACTTGCAATAATGCCGGGACATATGTCGATCATCTGGTGAAGCAGTTCGTTCATTCCCTCAAAGGCAATGCTTTCGACTGGTACACTGACTTGGCGGCTAACTCCATTGACAGTTGGAACCAGATGGAATGTGAATTCCTTAACCGCTTCTACAACACAAGGAGGACAGTCAACATGATTGAACTGACAAACACGCACCAACGAAAGGAAGAGCCTGTCATCGACTACATTGATCGATGGAGGAATCTTAGCTTGAACTGCAAGGATAGACTCTCTGAAATATCTTCGTTCGAGATGTGCATCCAAGGCATGCAGTGGAACCTCCGCTACATTCTTCAAGGAATCCAACCGAAGACCTTTGAAGAATTGGCAACAAGAGCTTACGACATGGAGCTAAGCATGGATGCAAGAGAAGTCGAAAGTTCACCACTTCAAAAGCATCGCGACAAGTCTTATGTCAAACCTTCATATAAGGAGTACATAACTGATCTACCTCGCGACAGGGGGCAAAGTGGCATGACTCTAAAAAAGATGCGGCAAAAGGAATATCCATTCTTCGACTCTGACGTCTCCGGGATATTTGATGACTTGATCGATGCAGAGTTCATTGAGTTACCTGGGATGAAACGGCCAGAAGAAGCTGGACGAACTGATGATCCAAAGTACTGCAAGTACCATCGGTTGGTTGGCCATCCAATTGAAGATTGTTTCATCTTCAAAGAAAAGATCATACAGGTGGCTCAACAAGGAAAAATAGAGCTTGAAGAGACCATCTGAAGATGCTCAAGTCAATGCTCCTTGGCACGAGCCTAAACTGTTTGGAAGACTCCCTGATACGAGTATAAACTGTCTATCAAATGCCCAAGTCAATGCTC
>JAPKLY010000171.1:697781-718572 GCA_026898435.1 Prunella vulgaris
AATGCTCCTCGACACGAGCCTAAACTGTTTGGACTACTCCACGATACGAGTATAAATTGTCTATCAAATGCTCAAGCCAATGCTCCTCGACACGAGCCTAAACTGTTTGGACTACTCCATGATACGAGTATAAACTATCAATCAAATTCAAATCATATCTCCTTGACACGAGATTAAACTGTTAACAAATTGAAGACTCCCTGATACGAGTATAAACTATCTTCAAATCATATCTCCTTGACTCACGAGTTTAAACTGTATGTCACTCCAAGTTCACACGAGTATAAACTGTTTATGCACCCCCCAAATCAAATCATATTGGGATTTCTTTTGAACTACGTTATGGCTTGATCCTCTTCATAGAGGTACGTAGGCAACTTAGAAGTCTCTAAGTCCAGTCATGATTCAATTATCTTGTTTAAGTTTGTATGCTTAATAAGATATTGAATTAATAAAGGCTGCCTTGAAAGATCAAATCCAAGCAACTGTTGAAGTTTCATTGATAAAGCAAATGGAGTTGATTACAATGAAGCAAAACAAAGTACAACGACAGCCTATCAAGCTATACAAAGTGGATCCTACACAAGCTATGCAAAGGGGTCAATGTTCTTCAACTCCTTCAAAGCAACTTCTAGCTTCAACTGGGACTTCTTCAAGCTTTCTGCTATGGCACACTTCAGTTGAGATCTTCTTGATGACAAAGATGCTCTCTGTTGCAGCTCAAGTCTTGTCTTGGGCAATCTGAAGAGATTGTTGTTGATGCTCCAGCTTCTCAGACTTCATCATCTTCTTCCTATTAGCTCATGAAGTTGCTCCACTCGCTGTCATCAACTGCCTGATGCCTGCTCAGTCACCAGCCTCGTGCACCCCTAAAGCATCGCCCATATTCGTCATCACTTGCGTGCTCTTCAACATCTACTCTTATGGACATAAGTTCACATGCTTGCATGAAGCCATCGTGTTGCCTCTTCATTGCAAAGTTGTCGTATGCTCAAGTCTTTCGCGACTAAGCCCCACAAGTGCAAGCTCTTTGCTTCGCTGCTCACATCGATGGATCATGCAAAGTCCGAGCCAAATCCCACCTTGCAGTCTGGAATCTCCAAGAAGTGGCACATTCTGTCTGAGCTACCAGATTGGCATCAAGTCCATCAAGCTCGCCTTTGCTCAAAGCAGCTGCGGAATATTCATCACATCATAGTCAAACTGTTTGCATGTTACCGTCTGGGCCTCGTGCTTCTATATCATCAGCAATGAAGGACGAAGTGTGACACTCTAGTTCAAAGCTTCAAAGCCACTTCTCTGTTAAGTTGCTCCCTACTGCTCACGAACCATACAATGCACCCTTCATAGTCGTCACACCAAGCTTGATGTTGTGATGTCAATTGTTCTGTAGATACTTTGATTGCTCAAAGACCACATCCAGGATTGAGGGTCTGAACTATTGCTTGCTACATCTCACCAACAAATTTTAAAGGGCCGTCCATCCTCTCTGGCTCAATGGTGATGCATTGTTCTAGTGTTGGCAGAGGCTCCACGTTGCTTGAATCAGGATCTTCATGATTTACCACCTTCAAGACCACACTTAAATGATTTGAATGATGAGACCTCTTGAGACCACTCTTCGATACGGAACTCATTACTTGTTGATGGCACAAAGTCTGAATACTTGCCAATCATCGACTTCTCGATGCGAAGATAGGTCTTATCGCCCACTGGTTGATGCTCAATGTTGAAGGTGATGAAGTGGCGGTTGAGCTCGCTGATGAAGATGATCAAGTGGTGGTTGAGCTCGCTGATGAAGATGATCTATAGGCGGTTGAGCTCGCTGATGAAGATGATCAAGTGGTGGTTGCGCTTGCTGATGAAGATGATCAATAGGCAGTTGTGCTTGCTGTTGAGGATGATCAATAGACAGTTGTGCTTGCTATTGAGGATGATCAATAGGCGGTTGAGCTCAATATTGAGGATGATCAAACGGCGAAATCCGGATGATAGCTTGACAATCTTGAAGTAGACCATGTTGAGAGTTGAAGTATGAAAAACTACAAGACCAAAGGATGATGGTCAAAATTGGCAAAAGAGAAAATTAGACTTGTCTGAGGTCAAAATAATATTTAAGTAATTTGATGGGTTAGAAATTTTATTTCTTTACTGTCTAAAATTATTTGAATAAATTATGTGAATTAATTGTATTCATTCATTGGTCCTGAGTTTCCAATTATTTGATAATTTTGCCAAGAGATTGGGCCTGAGTTTCTAAATATTGAATTATTTCATTAAGAATAAGGCCGTAATTTACACTGGAGCCTTAATATCCAATTATTTGTCAAACGAATTGGGTTTGTCTCATGCAAAGTCAAAATCCACAACAACAATTGATTAAAAAAAGATTGTCAAGAATTGGGCCATGAATTCTGGACGCAAACCAGCGCTCCACGCTGCCAACGCAAATCTTGCCAAGGGATTCGCCCAAGCCTCGCCGTCAGTTGCCTCCACGAGCCACGAAGTCACCAAATCCCGCCGGAGAATACCCAAATCGCACATCCCTCCGCCAATCGCACTCAGAAAATCCGACGCACAAAGCAGCCATCGTCGGTTAAGCCGCTGCGTCTCCATCGCCGCAATCTGGACTAGCCGCCGATGATGGTGGAAATCCAGCGCGTGCCATGACCGAGTCTCATTACAGCCGAGATTCTGAGTAACTCCATGTTCCAGAAAAGCTGCCCTGTTCTGCCACTGCACCGAACACAGCATCAGCCACCGGGAATTGCTCCGCAAATTGGCCCAAATCTCGCCGGAACGACCTCCCCATCTGCAATCTGAAACCAGCCCCTTTAACTGTCGCTCATTGCTGCTACAAACCACCTTGCAGACGCCATCTCCGCCGCGTCGCACAGCCGCCAGAGATGCCGTCAATCACCGCCTCGCGCCGCCGAATGTCGCGCCCCGCCGCTACTGAATCTGGAAACCACAACAAGCCTCCGCCGCCGGTTTTCTCTCTTTCGGTCATACCACCACGTTGCACCTCCGCTGGAGTCTGGAAACCGCATCAAACTGCCTCCCCTTCACGATGGTCGCTCCTTCGCCTCGCTGGAAAATTAACCGTTGCCGTGCTTTAAATCAAATCGTCGCCGCGACCCAGAAATCGCACAAAGTCACCCGCTGTCTGGAAGAAGAAATTGCTTCTGCAAGTTTGTCTTCTCTCTATTGTCAATTCTGCAAATTGGAAGACTAATTGGAAGACTTGAACCTCTTTTGGTAGAACAATTTGGATGCTTAAAAAAAAGGAATTGAGATCATTTTCTCCTTTTATTGCCCAAATTTATGTTCATTCCATAGAAGATAAGTCAATGCTATACAAATTAGGCGTCAATTCAATTGCCGTGACATGTTGGAAGCAAAATAGCCTAATACACTGGCTTTACCAAACTTGATAGGGTTGGGCCAGCTAATACTATTGGGCTAAAGACAAAAAGTTGGGTTCAGATGAAAAAAATGGGTCAAGAAAAAGACAGTCCAATTCAAATGATATCCAAGTCCAAAAAAAAAAAAAATCTTGGATCAAAGCTTGCAATTTATTGGGCCGACCCACATATATCCACCCTTCCAAAAATCAAATACAAGCGAGGGATTCAAAATTTCGTGCTTAATTCACTTCAAGTCCAGAAATGACCGTGAACAAAGCACGATGGGGCATTTGTAAGCAAATGGATTTTGCTTCCCAATTAAATAATGACACGTGTATAAATTAAATAAATATCAAACATATATTACTATTTTAATTTTGAGGATTTATCAAATTAATTCTCAAATTAAATAGCAAAAAGATATTTATTGTACACGGTACAAGTCGTTATTAAATTACGAGTCTCCCGGTACTCGTAAATGGCAAAAATGGCTGATTTACCCTATTTATGAAGACTGCGGAAATCAATCAAGCTAAATTTGGTTGATTCGTAAATCCTGCCAATCAAATCAGCACCAGCCAATCGGAGTGCGCCACGTGTCAGTGCAAGAAAGGAAGGTCTTCACCTTCAAACCCTATAAATAGGGCCCTGTCATGATCATTTGAAGTGGTCCACACCCATCGAAGACGAACGAGTAGCAGCAATCCTCTCGACGAGCAAAACTGCGAGCTAAGAAGATCCATCGATCCAGCTCTTTGAAGATTCAAGACTTCTTCACCAAATCTGAAGAAGTTCTTCGAAGACTCAAGCCGTTCTTCGTCAAAACCCTCTAGAAACACCGTTCGATCCGAGACAAGAGGCCAAATCCCTCCAATCAGACGTTTTTCTTGAAGAACACCTTGAAGATCATCAAGCGTTCTTCGCCGACTTCAACTGTTCTTCGCCAAATCCAGTCAGAAACCTCCCTCGATCAGAATTAAGGAGCTTCATCCCTCTGATCAGACGTTTCCAGCTGAAGATCAACTTGAAGACTTCAAGTGTTCATCGCCGTCTTCAAGAGTTCTTCATCAAAGTTCATCTACAAACGCACTTCAATCCAGAAGCAAAGGGGCCAAATCCCTCCGATCAAGTGTTTCCACCAAAATCCAGACTTGAAGATTTAAAGATCGTTCTTCACCAAATCTGAAGCGTTCTTCATCAAATATCTTCCAAAGACCTCACTCGATCCAAAACAAGACGACTCTGTCCTTGGATAAGTGTTACAAGTCAAATTTAGTCAAAGCTGACTTCAAAGTCAAAGTCAAGACTCGAGCCAAGTCAAAGTTGAAGGAGAATCAGAGGATCATAGCTAGAGAGAGAACCCAATATATTGAAGAAATAAATCATTGTATATAAATTTCAAGTGTTAATAATATTTTATTATTTTACACAAGAATTGTTATCACACACTTGTACAGAGATTTTTTGCTCGATCACTCTCTCTTGTCCGCTCGACCACTGTTTCAAATCCGCTCGACCAACAGCTTGAAGGTAAAAAGTGCTGAAATCCTATTTCTTACCTAAAGAAGTGTTGCACTTTTAGAAAACATTTTTTTACAAACTGTGGAAGAAGAATAGTTGCCGGGGGGTATTTTCTGAATTTTAAAGAGTTGGGAGGATTGTGATAATTTTTATTTCTTGGTTTTTGTGCCCTAATTCCAAAGGGTATAAATACCAAAATTTAGATTTTAGAAGCAGGATACATAGAGGGCAGCCGAAAATTACACACAGTAGCACACACTAGAAGGTGTTCTTCACCATATTTCTTCATTTCTCATTATTTTGGAGCTAGAAGGGATGCTTTGAGCTTGGAATTTGATCATCTATCATCTACAAGAGCCTAAGCTTTCTTTCCTCTTTATTTCTATTTTCGTTTTGTTATTTAAATTTTGTAAGAATTGATATTATGATTGTTGGCTAGAACACTTTTGGTTCTAGGGCTATGTAAATATTTAAATTGAAGTTTATTGTTTAATATTGACATTAATTGCTAGCATGTTATTATTGGCCATGATAATGTTGTTGATAGGCGAACTATCCGAGGATAATCACGGAATTATCCCAAGGCTAAGTAGGTTGCCGGCTTGTATAGAAGCTTCGTCATCGACTTGGGTCGAGGTTAACACAGGGGAGTTCGGCGAGGTAAGAAGGGAGCTCGCCCGAGCCCCTGAGAAACCTGGCTCGACAACCAGCTAAGCATGAGGAGAGAGAAGCTCGCAGAGGAGCTCGCCCGCTAGAAGGGTAGCCCGCCTACAATCGAAGAGACCAAGCTCGGGTCCGCCCCAACACTGCTCAGGAATTGCACAAGACCTAGAAGCTCGGCTACGGAGCTCGCCTAAGGTCAATGCATAGGCAATGTATATATAGGGGGCAAATAGATGTGTAGTAGGACAATAACGTTGTAAGGGTAGCATGTGTGATGAGCTGAGACGACCTAAGTGCCAAATAGGTCCACAAGGTGCCACCTCACATATGTACACTTATAAATAGGCATCTCTTATATTATTCTCTCTCCAACTTAATCATAATACACTTTACTTTCTCTCTCTAAACTCTCCACTTTCTCTCTCTATATTATCCATCCAAGAACACATTCTTGGATTATTATTTGATAGGATTAATACATTATAATAGCCACATAAACAAACACCATTAACAAATTCTATCAACAAATGTGTTTATCTATGTTAGTGAGATAAGATTGAAAGATTTATTTCATTAATGGAACCTAAACATGCTACCTAATTGATTGCTAGTTTGAGAAAATAATTAATCACTAGGAGGGATTTAATTGGTCTTGTGTGCTATTGTGGATTTTGTAGTATTTGCTTGGTAGAAATATCTGCTCTTATTACATTTTCCTTGAATTAATTGGATTAAAAAATTGATTAATTCTACTTTAGTGACCAACCCTATAAGGATGAACAAAACCACTTGAATGAGTTATTAGCCATAAATGGATTTTTAGATGTTGCATATGCCTTAGGACCTATTTTCTCTAATGGATTGTTAGTTGTTTATTTTTGTGAGTTAAGATTGCATTAAACTTGATTGATCATTTTGTTGGTTTCTATTTTCTTTAATTATTGCTAGTGACATTTTGGTTGGTAATTGGAAATAGATTAAGTTCAAAACACCCTTCATTAAGTGATCTTTTCTAGAAAGAACAAAACCATTTTATAATATTTTTACACTAACCCTTCCTCGTATTTACCATCCTACGATTGACACCGTGCACTTGCGGTTGTTAAATTTCATGTGTTGGGAAATATCGGAACAATGCTGATTTTAGACGATGAAGAATCACCTTAGTGTAGGTGTGTTTTTGCCATAGAGCTTCATAATTTTAGCCTTCGTCCCTTTTGTATACTCTCCACAATCTCTTGATTGGTTTGGAGTAGTTTTTTTTGTGTTGTCAATGAGTTAGGAATTTGATCTATTGTACTTCACCTTTTCTATTTTTATAAAACATCATTTTCTTTTGTAAAACAATAAACAAAAAACTCATGCTAGATAAATTATTGCAAAAATTGATAATAAGAATTTAGGGTTGAATTTATCCAAAAAAAGAGAGGATTTTTTTGGACTTGGATCATCTCCATTCTTTGTGTAAATTTTTCATAAAGTTATGAACAATACATAGACCTCACTCATTATCATGGGTCTTATAAATTTATATTTTTATTAATTATTTTAATTTTTTCATTGAATTGAAAGAGTGGTTGCTGAGCCGATGGTTCGTAGAACTTAGTTGATAATTTACTTTTTTCATTTTTTTTGGGAATTGAAATTCTATTTTGGTTTTTTTTTTTTTTAAGTTTTCTCATACCCAATTTTAGTACTTCCTCTGTCCCAGGTGTTTTCACCTTTGGGATGACACAATTTTTAAGAAAAGTAGAGTGTTGTGTAAAGTTATATTATTAAAATAATGAGATTAGTTGGACTGTGAGGATAAAATTAAAGTAATAGTTTCCATTTATAGGGTGTGAAAACAATTGTGGGACGGACGGAAAAAAAAAGTGTGAAAACAATTATGGGACGGAGGGAGTCATATAATTTCTTTTTCTCATAAAAAAATATAAAAATGTAAATTTAACAAATTTATTCAGCACCGAAAGTAATCATATCTGTAGTTGAGTAGAATCAAAATAGTTGAAATGGGAGACACGCATAGTTTCCTTATAATGATGATAAAGTATGTTGTATTACAAATTCGGTTGATAAAATCCATCGAATTAGATATAAAAAAAAAAAAAAAGGTACAAATACTAGAGTAATAGTATGTGGACGAATTTCCTTATTCATGCTACCATCTCTCTCTTGGACGTCCTAATTTTGACTTAACACTAATATAATAATAGTAATATTGGATTAATGTAGTGATGTTCTAAAAAGGGGCGGGGGGTGGGCCGTATAAGAAAGTCACACCCTTGGGATACTCTGGAGATTCTGCTGCACTGCCAGAACTTTTAATTTCAGCCATTTCTCGACGACCATTTCTACCTTTTGCTTCACAGAATTTTGGAAGATACACACCTGCATTATCATTTTAATAGTATTAATAATATTTGATTTTTAATTTATATATTCATTTTTATGTTGTGAAATATAATTAATACTCTCTCTCTCTCTGTCCAATATTACTTAGTTCTATTTTATTTTATACGAATTTCAAGAAAATAGATATATTATGTATTACCTTCTCCTGCAGCAAGATTGAAGTAAAGATCAACGATGTTGGGACATTTGCCGTAACACGCATTGGAGCATAGCTTGGCCGCAAAACGCGATTCTAAGAGAGAGTCGGAGGATATCCCGAGTGCGCTTCTGTCGAGTCCACACGCTTTTATGCAATCATCGCTTTCGACCAAATTCTTCAGCGTATTCGCTTCGATTTCGGAGGCGGCGCACGCGTATTCTTCCACCCCGCTTCTTCGCACGTGCTTCTCCAGCACGCATCGCTTCCCTGAAGACGATACCGCATATGCGCACGACTCTTTCTTCAGATTCTCGCACTCGATATTATTACTTCCTACAAAATATATAAGAAAAACAATGTATAACTTTTGATTAAAGCTTCTCAATAAATATGATAATCATAATGAGAATATATATCAATTATATTATTAGTTTTATTTTTTATAATTTGAAAAATAGGTTAGAAAAGTAAAAGATATATTTAAAAGAATTTCACCATGTGAGCTATAGAATTTGCAATTTTACTTCTAACTCGTAGTGTAAAACAATATCATGACAATAGTGCCATACTCGTTGTGAGTTTTGAAAAACAATAGTTTCATAAAACTTATATATAGTGTATCAAAACAAGCAAGAGATAGAATAATAAATAATTCAGACTGTACTCGCACAAATTAATATTATTAAAATGAGATGAATAACTGACCTAGTGCGCTGTCCATGAGAAGAGCTAAAGCAAGAGCAAACACCGTAAATGGTGCCATTAGGGATGCCATTGAGTGCGATAAAAATGGAAGAGTAGATGGAATGGAACAAGCTAGTTTAATTAGTTGTGGTAGCTTCAATTTAGTGGGATGTTTATGAAGATGTGGATACGGTATTTATAAGTGGTTATGGAATGTGGAAAAGTAAGTATGAATAGCATGAAAACATATTTTTCCAAAAAGTTTGGCAGATCATATTAATGACTCAGGTTTGATTTGTGGAATTCATTTGAAACAATTGCACCATTCATGCCGTGCTATGAGGTTTTGGTCATGATTGACCCCATTATTTGAATATTTATTTTCCTCTACTTTTGGTTTTAATATTAAGAGAATTGTTGTTATGTTAAAATTGTGTATAATATGAAATTGATATTTATTATAT
This sequence comes from Prunella vulgaris, assembly GCA_026898435.1. Classification (NCBI taxonomy): domain Eukaryota; kingdom Viridiplantae; phylum Streptophyta; class Magnoliopsida; order Lamiales; family Lamiaceae; genus Prunella; species Prunella vulgaris. The sequence goes on from JAPKLY010000171.1 coordinate 707,075, forward strand.
GTATTCACTAATATTTTATGATATGATATTGATTTATAAGTTCAATGATATCAATTGTACATGTAAATATCGATTAATGCATGTAATAATAATATTAACTTCATATTTTAAATATATTTTATATGAGATAAAAGTGCAGTTAAAAATAATATTACCCATAATTAGTAGATAAAAACTCATGTAAAATATTTTACGGATCTTGATTCGTAGAATATTACCTTAAATTATGAATCTCGTGGATCCTGGTTGGGTTGGGGATGATCAGGATGAGTTTTTTAAAAAATGTTGCACAAAAGCTGAATTCAAAATTTTATTTTCAGTATTTGTTATTTTATAGATAAACTTATATTACTGTAAGAGAAAACATGAATTACTATCAGAAAAATATTAATTTTTCACATATATTTATTTACTTTTACAGAATTTGGTATTTTTCTATGCAATATAAGGATAAAATTTGTGTTATTATCAAAATTATACTTCCCCCGTCCCATTATAAGTTGCTCATTTTGTCATTTTCGTCCATCCCACTATATGTTGCTCATTTGCTTTTTTATCTTTTTAGGAAACTACTATTCACTTCTTTATTATTATTTTCAATACTTTTTACATTATTCTCATTACTTTTTTACCTTTCTCAATCACATCACATGTATTATATCAATATTTTTATGTCCTTCTTAATATTAGTGCCTAAAACTTGTGAGCGACTTATAATGGGATGATGGGAGTATTAAGTTTTCATAATTTATTTATTTATTTTTACGAAAATAAATATTTTTATAGTACTATATAAGAGTAAAATGTGTATTAGTATCAGAATAAATAAATATTTATGTATTTATATAAATATAATTATTTTTATATAGTAATTCATGTATTTTAGTGACAAAAATGTGTTAATCTAATAACAAAAATTTGTTACTATATGGAGAAAAATGTTTATTTTACAAAATTATAAAAGTAATCTACAAGGTTGTGTTATCATATATAAGAATAAATATATGTTATTATAAAATCAAATGTATATTACTGTAAGCAACTATGTATTACTAGGACAAATAAATATTTATCCTTGTAGTAACATATATAATTATTAAAATATGTGTTACTAGATTAGCGTAAATGAGTTATTATATTAGAAAAGATATATTACTATAAAAACATGTGCTAATAATGTAAGAGCAATGTATGTCACTTTACATATTTGTGTTTACGGATAAATATATTTTTATACTTATTATAACACATGTATGGTTTAAAAGATTTGTTACTCAACAAAAAGTAACAACATAAAAAAAAATCTAAATTAAAAATACATATTAATTTATTCCTATAGAAATATTATATATATATATATATATATATATATATATTGTTATAGTTAGAGTCATCAAAATGGGCTGGGCCCATTGAGCCAGCCCGCCCCGCAATAATAATATGAGGGTTGGGCCAAGGATTTCTTAGCCCGCTTGAAAGCGGGCCTAGACGGGCCGGCCTGTTTGGGTGGCGGGTTGGCGGGGCGGGCTGCGGGGCGGGGCGGGCCAGCCCGCCAATATATATTTGTTATACTTATATATAATATATATTATGTATATGTGTAATATATGATATTTTTTAATTATTTTTTATTTTTAAATTTTCCTCCCACCCCATGTTCTAAAAGAACCAAACACGCCCCTAACTCAAATTTTTTATATTAAACTTTAAATTTTTTATATTATGTTTGATGAACTTTACTTTATGTGAATTGTGGCTCTCGTTGTGAGATTTATATTATAAATTATTTATGTGATTTTATATGATAATTTTAGTTGAAATTATAGTAATTTAAAAAAAAAAAAAATAGAAATGGTCCACCAATACCCGCAGCCCGCCATTAAGGGTTGGGTTGAGGTTTTTGCGGCCCGCCATATTTTCAGCCCGCCCGGCCCCGTCCCGCCGGCCCGTTTTGACAGCTCTAGTTATAGTTGATATAAAGTAGAAATGTTAAACGAGTTGACTCTAACCCTATAGGGCTACGGGCCTAAACGGTTCCGGGTCTTAGCGGTTCGTTTTTAACGGACCACTAATACTCGAGACCTAACTCTAACCCTAGCGGTTCGCGGGCTAAACGGGCCACTAACGGGCTCGGGGTAAATTTTTTTAAAAAAAATTAAAATTTAATATAAAATACAACTAATGATTTAATAACTAAAATAATCAATAAAAATCACATATCAACAACATAAAGTTCACAAACACTAACAATATAATCCATAAAGTTCACACATTAACAACATAATCCATAAAGTTCACACATTAACCCTAATTGAAGAATATGTAAACTTAATTTAATTGATATCTAGTTATCTACTATTTTCTATTTTTAATTCTTAGTTAATAATAGATTAGTAAATTAATAAATAATATGAGTAATAAGTTAATTAATAAACATGTTAGCTAGTTATAAATTATAATACAAACTGTAAGTATAAAGCATTAATAGCTTAATCTATAAAAGTTTATAAATTACAACGGTGAGAGAATCAGACCCTACTTTCCAATTTATATTGTATAACTAATTTAATAAAAATAAAATCGGGCTACCGACGGGCTAATCGGTCCGGGCCAAAAAAATTCAATTTTATACGGGCCGCCATATGCTCGAACCTAACCCTATAAATTACAGAGTTAAACGGACCGACCCGCCAGTCTACGGCCCGTTTAACATCTCTAGTATAAAGTACATATATTTATTATTCTACCCTTTTCATCGGTGGTGGCCTGCTACATTGGAGGGCTTGACTTCTCCTTCCTCTATCTAAATTCTAAACATCATCATTGTCAATCTCTTACAATGGAGGTGGCTATATTGAACGAGGCCTCGGAGACAGATCATTGAAAACGATATTTTTTACTACCTCCGTCCCACAAAAGTTTGCATATTTTCTTTTTTAATTTATCACACAAAAGTTTTCATACTCTCAAAATAAAAATATTCCTTTAAATCTCCACCTTTATAATCTTTACCTCACAATTTCCACCATATACATTTTACTCATTACATTTTTTCTTAAAAATCGTGCCCTCAAAAGTATCGCAAACTTTTGGAAGACGGAGGTAGTATTTTTTATAAATTAAAATTTATTTATTGACATTTATATAGATATTTATGCAATATTTTCGACAAGGCACCATTTAATTATTGACAAAAAAATAATTATTTGTAAAATTCTAAAAGGTAGTGTATTACTGTATTAAATGTAAAAAATATATATTGTATGGATAGAAATCATAAAATTTATGTTTTATTTTGCAATTAATCCTTTAAAATCAATCAAATATATTTTTTAAAAAATTGTGTATATATAACAGTTATACTTTAAAAACAAAATTCACATGAGATGTGTGAATCATTATATACGTCTAGGTCGGTCGGTATCAGCAGACATCAAACGCGATATTGTCAGGGAAAGCATTTGTGTCATCGTGACTAACAATGGTGATGATATGATGTTCACCACATCTTAATAGCAAAATTCCGAAACAATTAATTAAAACTAATTTTCAATTAAGATCTCAATTTTAAAAATTCTTAATTTTGGGATTATTTTTTATTTTTTGTTATATATGTTTTCCCAATCCAAGATCCAATTAACGAGCTGGTGTCATAGACAAGCAACATTTAAAAAATTATTATTTTCAATAATTGTAATTGGAGGGTTGATATTATTTTTAACACAATGAAATTTGTTCATGGATAAGCTTGTTTGAGTAGAACTTATTTTAATTGAATGACATTAATATTTTTTTTTTTATGATATTAGTTATTTTCACTAAAGACTAAAATATAAGTGGAATAAGTTGTTTTATAAAAAGTTATAACTTACTTTACTTAAGATATAAACTGTTTTATACTTAAACACAAAATACTGCAAGGTGCAAACCAATTTCACATAAATAAGTTTCATATTATATTATACTATATAATCTATAATTTATACAAAATTAATAATTAATTAATATTATTCAAAATAAACATAAAATACAAACAACTTTTATGTGAAATTGATCTACGGTATATTTTGATTTTTATATTTATTAAGGTAGTATATGCCTTAAAAACAATTAAACGACTCTAATGATGATGGGCCTGGTGGTATGGGTTGGGCCAAAACTTAAATGATATGGGTTGGGCCATTTGCTCGACTGCAAACCCACGGCCTACAAATGCTATCTCGAAGTCTCTGCTTCAAGAAGTTGTGTGGGACCAACTGGGTACACGTTGCAGTAGCTGATTGGTCGAATTCTTTCTTTTTTTTATCTATAAATACACCTCACTCCACAACCGCGCGCCATTGTGCTGAAAATTTGAAAAATTCTACCTGAAATACATTTCCATATTCTGTTTAATAACTGCTCCTTTCAACAGTTTCGACCCTCACCGGCGATTTAGAGAGAGAGAGAGAGAGGGGGATGTGCAGTATACATAAACGCGGCGATCTTTTCATCCTAACGATCATCGGCAACAGTGACCAACACCGCCTGAGTCCGGCACTGATCGAATCAATTCGCAGTGCAGTCGTCCAGGTGAGAACCGAGTTTATGTCCCAGTCGACTCGGCCCACTTCACTCATCATCACAGCTCAGGGCAGGTTCTTCTCCAAAGGATACGACATCTCATGGGCGGCCGGAGCACACACCCGGAACATAGACATGTCCAAGAAGTTCCGCCTTCTGGTGGCGGAGCTCATCTCCTTCCCGATCCCCACCATCGCCGCCGTCAACGGCTGCGCCTCCGAGGCGGGACTCATCTTGGCCCTGAGCCACGACTACGTCCTGATGCGGCAGGACCAAGGGTATCTACATTTGCACGAGGTGGACCAAATCCCCAATTGGTATATGCCAATTCTGAAGAGCAAGATTGCGTCACCTAAGATCTGGAGAAATTTGGTCCTCGGAGCTTGGGAAGTAAACGCAGCGACGGGGGTAAATTGGGGAATTGTGGACTCTGCACACGAGGGTGAGCAGGGGATTGTGGATGCTGCGGGGGATGGAAGTGGCGATTATGAAGTGGCAGAGTGAAGTGTATGTAAGCAATAGGAGAACAATGCTTTCTGACGTGTTGGCCGCCCGATGAGACCGTTGGGGATGTGGGTGGTAATTACTGATGAAGGTATACTTTGAATTGCAACGGCGTTAGTTATCCTTCGATATGGCATTACTGTAGTGTGGTTTTAGCAATGTATAATCTGTGGTACATTACTTTCATCATTTTGACATTTGTTGGGCCATTTTTGTTGGTTAAATGTCCACTTGGAATATTGAAAAATGTTGTATGATTTGTTGGGCCATTTTTGTTCTGATTATTTGGGTATGCTAATTGGCCTAGGTTATGTGTATATAGTACATGCATTAGTTGAGTACACCCACTAGAATTATTCTTCATTCCAATGAAAATTGTGCACCCACATGAGTTGATTGATCATGCATTTTCACCGTCGTCCATGGGTATAAAATTGTCGTTGTTCATGTGATATTAAAGGAAAATAAATTGCAGAGAGATAAAGGAATTAATGTCTTCTCCACTCCTCTTCACCAATTGCCATTTATACCAAAATGTTGCCTATGTCTTACTGATGTGAATATTTGCTGCTTAGTTTTAATTAGAATTTTTATTTTATTTTTGGGTGTGTGAAGAACCGCCAATGTTTGGATACATCATATTTATTTGTTAAATTATAAAGGATATATTTGTAATTTTATATATAATTAATATTATGTTAGGTGCGTGTATCTCAAACACATAACCTGCCGCATCCTAATGTCATAAGCCGGTGAAGAGAGTATAATAATTTTATATATTTGTAATGATAATGATCTAATTTTATAAATTTTAAAAGATAATGTCTAATTTTTTAAATAAATATATGTGTGTAGTTTTTTATAGTAGTATAGTCAGAGAAGTTTTAGGTGGATTAGCTCATGGGAGTTTCACCTCTATTTACTACCAAAACCATGCATGCAAATATAGTGTTACATTTTTATTTTATTTTTTTATCATTGTGCTCTACAAACACATAAAAAGGGAAAATGACCTTCATATTCAATAACTCAAACAAGTTAAATTTTAGTGTGAAAGAAAATCTCTAAATATTTCATGTATAGTAATAATAATAATTTTTGAATGAGTAAGTTTCAGGTGCACCATACAACTCAAATGTATATCTAAAAAGTTACACTATTTATTATTGAAAAATTACACAAATTATTATTAAAAAATTACACTATTAATAAAAATATATTTTCCAGTAATAACATATATGACTTTTCAGTTGCATTTTGTGTAATTTTTTAAAAATAAACTTGAGTTGCACAATGCACATGATATATATAAGATTAAGACTTTTTGAATACATTAAGTAGAATAATTTAAATAAGCTCAAATATAAATATTGTATTTACACTTATATTGAATTTTTGCACTTATTATACCCGAAATAGTAAAATAAAAATTAAAATTCTCTCCACTTCGTATTTACAAGTCACTGCCCCCATTAGAATAAACAAAATCCACTTTATATACCCTCAATCCAATGAAAGTGCAATGTACTCTAATTAAAACATGGGTTCTTTAAAAGAATAAGATAAACATTTAAACCATTCTAAACACTGGCTTTGGGCGTGTAGTCTCGAAACACGAATGAGATAATAACTGACCAGTCACACATTGATATAAAAATAATGTACTCCCTCCGTCCCTGAAAAGATTGCACATTTCTTTTTACACACTTTTTAAGAAAAATGTGTAAAAAGTAGAGTATTGAGGGTGATGGGTAAAGTTATATTATTAAAGTAATGAAATTGGTTGGATTTGGTGGAAAAGTAATGACATTTTGTGTAAATATGTGAATATTATGAGAATAAAGTTAAAGTAGTTATTTCTATTTATAGGGTGTGCCTTGTGTTGTGGGACAGACCAAAAATAAAAGTGTGCAAAGTGTTTAGGGACAGAGGGAGTAGTATTTTTGAATGACAAAATCTTGTATGAATTTGAGTTCACGGTAAATTGGGGTTTATCAATTATCACTGTTATGTATATTCACTATCACTTTTAAAAAATTAAATATATTTTTATAACAGTGATAATATATATGAATAACAGTGATAGTAATTACACATAACAGTTATATGAGTTCATGTGAACTCGAGTTCACAAGAGACATACTCTTTTCGAATAGATATAGTATATATATATATGCAAAAAATTATTCACCATTATTATGCAAAAAAATTTGTATCTATTCAAATAATGTAATTATTTGACTTTTGTACCAATATGTAATTATTTTATAATAATTAGATCATTGTATTTTATTAGACAAATGGAGTACTTCTAACACGAAATAATCATACAAATAGAGCTGGATTGTCCTCTGAATTAATTAGCCTACCGAGTCACTAAAAATAATGGACCCGACATTAAGATTTAACCCAATGAACAACTTAAAAAGTAGGTCTCTTGTGAACTTGAGTTCACATGAACTTCCATCACTGTTATGTGTAATTACTATAACTGTTATTCATATATACTATTACTGTTATAAAAATATATTTAATTTTTTAACAGTGATAATGTATATGCATAACAGTGATAATAAATATGTATAATAATGATAATATATATATATATATATATATAGTGATAATTGATAATCCAAGTTCACCGTGAACTCGAATTCATACAAATTTTTGTCCTTAAAAAAAGGTTTGGTTGGTTTTAAATCTAGACAATGTAATATATAGAATATTGTCACAGCTTCGTACAATTTATAACATGTTGGGCCGAAATTTTGTAAAATAATTAGTGATGCACAAATGAGTCTAGGTGACCGCCTAGATCGTAGGCAGCACTTCTCGACCCGCAAAATCGGTAATTTTAGACGCCCCTTAGAAGGTCCTAGACGGTCATAAATTTGTATTTTTACAGCCATGAAATTTGGTATTTGCCCCGTAAAACTACGTAGAACTCTCTTAGATAATAAAGGTTGAGTTTCTAAAATTAAAATTTTAAATTTGTAGAAAATTTCTCATAACCGTTTAACAAAAACAAAAATCTACACCTACTGAGATGTAAAGGTAGTATAAATAGGAGAAGTAAAGTTGTATGATTAAATTCAAAATAAGTGTCATTTTAATGGTTAAATTTTGTTTCAAATTAAGTGTTCTTTTAACTATTTTTCATATTTTTTTCTAATTTACATATATCTCTTTTGATATTTTTAATTTTATACAATTTTTTTACAACAATATTTAACGTAGAATTAAGAAAATACGGAAAATATAAAAAATGTTATTATAATCTACAATCATCTCATATTTGAAATTTGATGTTTGAATTCATTTTATAAATAATTATTATAAAGACTATAAATAATTTGATAATACGCATGCTCAATATAACATGCTCAAATCTTGCGTAGTTCTCGAAGTTGAAAATTTGATTTGCCAAAAAGGGAAGTGTTACGAGTACCAACTTGATAAAATTTATTAATCTAATGGCGTGTTTAAAAAAGGAAAAAAAAAGTAGACAATTAGATTTTATTAAAAAGTATATAACTTTCAATTCATATATTAATTAATTTTATTATTTATGTAGTTTAGGAATCACTATACAATACTTATATTGATAAATGTCTAGTTACAACTTCCAATTCGAATATACAATTAATTATTTGTGTATATAGTTCAGGAATTACTATACAATAATTTAAAGAACACTAATAAATCTTATTATTCTCCATTGAAAGTATATTATTAGAGAGCATTTTAGAAAGTAATGTTGTAACATGTGCCTGTAGGTACAACTTGCATCCTTAGTGCGTAACCCGTTGTTGTGTTGGTATTAAATATTAGTGTTCATTTTTAAATACACCAGACATAAAATGTAAAAATATTAATTAATTATTTAGTATTAGCTTACATCTACGTAGTTATATTTTTAGTTGTAAAGTCAGTTACACAGTTAGTTGGTTGGAAGAGAAGGCCTGGGCCAGTACTAAAACTATAAAACACAAACCCTAACATCTTCCAGCCTCAGCTTTCTCCCTAAACAAAGTAGAGAAGCAGTCGCCGCGAAGATGAAATTCAATCCACGCATCTCCTCCTCCTGGCGTAAGAGCCGGAAGGCTCACATCACGGCACATGTCAAGCAAAATTTGATATAATTACGTACTTAAAACTTGCATATGTTATACATATGTTTAGTCGTAAGACAATTTTTTGTTGTTTGAGCTTTTTTCACCTGTTGTTATTTGCTTACTTTTAGTCAATAGAAGCGGTTTTGTTGAATGTTAACTTGATAAGCATAACTGCCTTGTTAGCTATTTCTCTCCCATGTCTCCTGTGTCTCCTTATTACTTAAGCTGACATGATTTTTCCTTATGGATAGGTTTTAGTAGATAAGAAAAGGCTTCTGATTCTGCATCTGTTCCTTCTCATGTTCTCAATAAAGAAGGCAAGTATCTTCTTTACATTAGCTATCAGTGAAATGTCTTTTAAAACCTGCATTAAGTGTTTATTGGCTAAAGTATAAGCAAATCATTGAGATAATTTCTTTTATACTACTACTGAGTTGGAACCAGGTGGGTTAGCTCACCTGGCCACCGGGGTCCTCACTTCAGTGATTGATTCGGGTTCGATTTCCCCTGGGAACGAATTAGGAGGAAGATATAAGGTTGACTTGGAGATAATATTGTTAGTGAAATAATTTGAGTAGGTCAATTTTATTTTTTTGCGATATAATTGAGAGCCATATATAATATTATCTTAAATGCATCCATGACTGATTATGCATTAGCTTTTATTGGTCCAAATTTGTTTGTGGCTTTTCCCATGATACACATTTGTTTACTTAAGTTATCTTTTTTACGTTATCATTATTAGTTATTTTCTGAATGTTTTTTTTTTAGTACATTGTTTTAATATTGTGTGTGATTATCAATTCTTTCATTATGTAACTTTAATTTTTAATTGAAGGATATGAAGCCTCTCAGAACTAAACAAGGAAAGAGAATACTCAAAAGTTCAAAAACTGCAGAATAGTTGAAGAACTTGAGCGATAGTTACCTTGTGGAATTAGTTAATTTATTGAGATTAGTTGTCCTTTTTGCTACCCTTGACAACAACAAAAAGTTATATTTTGTGTTAAGGCAAAGTATTATGTAAATGATACACACGGTAAAATTTATGGTGAACAACAATTTATTCTAAGTATTTTAAAATTTAATTATTTTAGAGGTAAATGACATAAAATACTATATATGAACTAACACGACAATGTATATGAACTAACACCACACTATATATAAACTAACACCACACGTAATATGCCATAGTGAATAGACTAAAAGCATATTGTATATGAACTAACACCACACTGCATATAAATTACACTACACTGCATATGAACTAACACTACACACCGAAATGTGTGTTACTACGTGAAATAAAAAATGTCGTTCATGAAATTATTACCGTGAGTATTACTCACATAATACCTACTCTTGTGTTAATTGTTTGTTCATGTACAATGGAGTTTTAATTGATATATTGTGTAGTGTGAGTTCAGAAATAATGTTGTCTTAGTTTAAATGTGCTGTAGTATTAGTTTATATACAGTGTAGTGTTCGTTTGTAAAGAGTGTAGTGTTAGTTTATATATAGTCTAGTGTTAATTTTTACATAGTATAGTGTTAGTTCATATATAATGTGGTGTCTCACTCTGTAAATATCACGTTCAAAACATCCCCATTTTTTCACAAACTACCCTATTTTTTCTCTACTTTGATAATTTATTTTCTAAAACATCTTTAAATAAATAAATAATTTACTGGACCACCAATTCCTTCCCTATTTTCGTTATCTGATTTGAAAAGGTCTACAATGATATAAATTTGTCGCATCACAAGTTCACAACCACTTGATCGATCTATGGCCCTTCAGCAAAGATACCCAATTTATAGCCCAAAATTTTGGTTCATTTTGGGCCTCAAAACTGCACACATTATTAGCACATTTTGGGCTTTCTCTTTGAGTTTTAAAGTTATATGGGTTACAATTCACAAAATGGTCCTTCAGTTTGTATTGTTAAACAGGTGCTGCTTCTTCATAGACTAACACCTGAGTGACAGGCTTCTTTAAAGTTACCAGACATTCTCGTGCCTTTTTCTGGTCTCCTTTAACATTTCCTGCACCTTTTAAAGTTGGGAATTTTATGTAGTAATAGTAAGTAGAACATGCAGCCTTGAATTCTAAAATAAAAGGTCGGCAGAGGAACCTGTTATAGGAGGATGACTGATCTACTACTAAGAAATCTAACAACCTGGTCATCCTCCTTTCCGGGTCCTCAAGCGCTACAAGTTCGACTGATAAACGAATTACACCTAGATGGACGGTCACAGCTTCTCCAAAATTCCACTATCTTGTGATTACAATCCTTTATATAGGACTCATAGT
>JAPKLY010000171.1:728572-772402 GCA_026898435.1 Prunella vulgaris
AATCCTTATGAAATTCTGGAAATCCTTGCCGAAGAACCGATGAACGACTTTAGTTCCTCAAAGTTTCCTATCAAATCTTCAATTAACGAAGGTTCGGCCCTCCTTCTAGCACCAATTTGTTGAGCAATCTTTCTAATTCAAAGGATATGTGACTAATTAATCTTAGTAGATTACCCAAACAATAATCTAAGAAGTAATTTATAGTGATTATATAAAATATATAAAGGAAAACTAGTGAGAGAATTTCTGCGAAGGTACTCTTGTATTATCAGAATTCAGATCCTTTACAAATGGGTGTATTACACCTATTTATACTCTTGTATAGGTGAGGTGGCACATCTTTAAGCCACTTGACCTCTAATAGTGACAAGTGTCCTCCACTTGTCACTATTTGAGCAACTTGCCCCTCTAACTCTAGCCTAAATGACTATCGTACCCCTATTGGGTTGTTTGTCACCTTTGGGTCTTGCCACCTTTAGGTCCACTCTTCTGGAAGCAACCGAGTGAGCAGAAGGGCGAGCAACTCTCACTTGAGCTCTTCTATAGCCTCCTTGGAATTAGCATAGTGGACGAGCAGGGTAGCGAGCAACTCGACTTGGCCACGTGGGCTGGCTATCTCGTCCTCTCTTGTCGGACGAGCAAGGTGGCGAGCAGTCTGGCTTGGCCACGTGGACTTGCCATATCTTCCCCTCTTGTCAGACGAGCAAGGTGGCGAGCAGCCTGGCTTGGCCACGTGGACTTGACATCTCTTTGCCATCTCTTCCTCTCTTGTCGGACGAGCAAGGTGGCGAGCAGCCTAGCTTGACCACGTTGACTTGTTGTCTCGTCTTTTCTTGTTGGACGAGCAAGGTGGCGAGCAGCTTGGGCTTGGCCTTCGCTCACTTGCTTAAACTTTAATATTCTTCAATCATTGGCTTAATTCTTTTTATCAACATTGAGTACATACACGAAAAGTTGAGTACACCCACAAAACTTTTCCACACATTGTCCTCATTCTATTTACAAAATTTCATTATGAAATCGGAAAATACCGCACCCACACCAACAATTTTTTTTCCGAAATTAGCTTCATTTTCGTCGTCCCATCATCGTCTTGGCGTCGATCGTCGCCGCCGGCGCCGTCACGACTTCTTCTCATAACTCTGTTTCACGGCTCACCCACCCACGAAAAAATTAGAGCTCGAAATATTTTTCTGAAACTGTATATCTTTTTGTCGCCCCATATCGTCCTGGTGTCGTCGTCGCGACAACCGTCATAGCTTCTTCATCGCGCACCCACCAGAATTGAGGACCGCACCGAAAGTGTTTCTTTGAACTGAATCTCCATCGCGCTCGCGCCCCAATCGTAAAAAATTTGTCAAAATTCAGTATAAATTTCTGGAAAAAAAGAGTCTTAAGCTTGTATAAATTTCGGTAAATTTTTTTGAAATATTTCACAAATTTCGGCTTTATTTTTCAAAACTTTATCATTTTTCAGCAAATTAGAATGGAAATTCTGTCATACGATTTTTTTTTTCAATTTACGCAAAAAGTAAATATACACCATTTTTCTCATAATATTATCAGTATATAACTAAACTTATTACGTAGTATATCCAAATATTCATAAAAAATAACCAACAAAATATTAAAAATAGTGTTTCAAAACAAGTCCTAATTCTAGACAAATATGGTGAAAAACTTATCGGAGTGAGGAGATGATGACGATGGACGACCATAATAGTGATATGGAGTTGTCTACTTTCCGGCTACTTTGGAGTTTGTGATGTGGTGTTCTTCCAGAAAAAAGTACCAAAAATTTGATAAATAAAAGTGGTGGGTGTATAATTAGGTTTATCAGGTAACTAGAGGCATATTAGTCACCAAGGGCTCATTTGGTTAGTAAGATAAAACTATCTATCCGTCGAAAATATGCATGTTTTCGACGGATAGATAGTTTTATCTTACGAACCAAATGAACCCTAAGCATATTATTAATCATAATTACTCCCTCCCTCCCATGACTACTTTCATAGTAGTACTGGACACGTGAACCAATAAAAAGTGAGTATGTAAGTGTAAAGTTAAATAATAAAATAAGAAAAAATATACTTTGTTGACTTTTGTGAGTGTAAATTTTTTTTTTTTAGGTGTGTGAAAATAGAATTGGGACGTCCAAATAAAGAAAGTGTGAAAGTTATTTTGGGACTGAGGGAATATAATTTTAAGTGGGTGCATTTAACCTGGGCTTATTAATAATGTGTTGTGAAGAGTATATATGTGGCTGAAGATACAATTCCTCCTCTTTGCTCCAGATATTTCTTTATATGTGTAGGTCTACCGCCCGTGAATCTAAAATTACGTAAATCTTTTTAGTAATATTATTGTTGTTATATATATTCACTATCACTAGTGTGTGCATAATGAATCACTATTTATTTTATTTTATTTGGTCAAGTAATTAATATTCTTATTCAAACGTTGATACTTTAGATTTAAAAAAAAAATTATCAATTTAGAATCTAAAATATAAATACAACTATGAATTTAAGGAGTAAAAGATTTTTTCATCAAGAAATGATTTGAAATTTAGAAAATTTTGATTTAGTACCTAGATATTTTAAGACCATGTTTGTCATATTACAATTCCTAATTTTATTTTTATAAATACCAATTTAAATATATATATATATATTAATTTCATGTGATTGAGAAAAAAAAAAAACTAAGAGCTAAAAAATAGGGTTACTTTTATATAAATGCACCACATTTTTCTTAACTCTCAATTTAAATTTGAATTTTATGATTATTATTATAAAAATCCAACATTTTAAGGGTTTTTAACCCGGTATGTATTTTTAATATCTGATCGGCAACTAACGATGTGTCTTGCCGGAGGGTGTGAGAGTTTATCATGTTGGCTTGCATGCATGAATCTTAGAAATTTGAACCTCCAATATTGAGATTTTTAGAATTTGATATAATTTTGAATATTCTTTTCTATGATTTTTGGGTGTTTTTTCAAGTGTTTAGTGAATCTATACATGTAAAAACATGTTTCCCTTATGCAGTTAGAAAATATTTTTAAATAAAAAGTATTTATATTTTATATATATGTATATAATATATGATGTAAAAATAAAAAAAATAAAAAGATAATAAAATACATGTAAGCCAGGGTGGAAAATTTTCACGCACTTCAGTGAGATACGTCATTGGTTGCCGCATAGTGATGAAAAACGTGCATTAGATTGAAATCCCTTAAATGGTTGGATTTTTTTTAATAATAATCGTAAAGCTAATGATTAATTGAAAGTTGAAAAAAAGTGATGCAATTTTATATAATTAACCCTAAAATATAATAATGTATATCTTGAATAGTTCGCATTTAGGTGCATATGCATTTAGATTTCAAATTCATTGTTGACTTAATTTAGACCACTGCACAAATTGAAGTCCATTGCTGAGATTGAGAAGCCAGATTCCACCACCACCACCTCACTAAAGATAGACATGACTGTCGTTTAAAGTTGTCATCCATGGAGAAATCATTGGAAGCCACGTCTCAAACCAATCGACCATGTCTGTTTTTACTGGAAAACAAGTTAGCCAACACCACTGCCCATACCCTTGACAGTCGCCAATGGTCTGAATTGTAAGAGTTTGAAGTCAACCACCTCACTACTGCTCAAAATCTGACCACTATCTTACCGAAAGTCGACGTCAAGTCAAGCCCACAACCACCACTGAAATCATATTCTGAGGCCATCGCCATTCGCCGAAAATAGAGAGATGTTTATCGACGATCGTGTCTGTTGTCTGATACATAAAGCTCGACATACATTTTGACGATTACAACCCTTGGATTACTTGCTAATGCATAGGAAGGTTAGTAGATAGAGAGGTGAATGAATGTTTCCTTCTTTGGTATATACTGTGTTTGATTTCATGGTTTATGAGGGCTTTTCAATTGACTTCAATTTAGCTATCTTTTAACCATACTAACAAATTTGTTGACAATCTTGCTTCTTCATGAATGTTACACATAGCCTCTTGTATTATCTACTTGGATCGACTTAATATTTTATAAGAAATTGCATGTTATACTCAAAGTTTATAATATCCCAAGAATATGTCAGTAATACCCGAAGAACAAATCAAAGTATTATTCGAATAATAAGTCAGTAATACCCCAATAACAAATCTAAGTAATATCCAAAGAATAACTAAGAAATACCCTAAGAAAAAAGTGTAGGTAATACCTGAGAATAAGACAATTGATACCCCAAGAACAAGTTTAACTAATACGTGAAAAATAAATTAGTAATACCCCAATTGCCGAAAATATACAATTTGCTGTGTAATTATATTTTTAAAAAATTTAAAATTGAAATCAAAATTAAACTTAAAATCCAAGTGAACAACATGCACCCACGATTTTGACATAAATAAATAAAAATATAGACTATAAAATATCAAACATGATCTTAATATTTATAAATTATAAATTAATATATTCTATCTTCCAAATTCTTTATTAATATTTCTCTATCTTTTAGACCTTCAATCGATGGAAACAAAATTCTTAATTAAGAACTTGAATTATAATTTTAATATTTTCATACCATGAATTGACATAATTTTTTTACACATCGCTATATATGTGTGTTAAAAAGGGGGAGATTTACTAGGTATTTCAATCAACAAGCAATATGTATGCATATATTTATAATAAAAAAAAAAAATTATAGTTTTATAAGCCCAATAACTTGAGACCAATTTGATTTTGATCTCAATCAATTGCTCATTTTGATTTTGGTCCTATACATTTAAAAATATTTTGAAATTAGTCCTATTACCTGTGATAGCAGGTTGCAATACCGGTCAATGATTACATAATTATTTGTTTGATTTTTTTATTACAAGTGGCATTGATAATTGAGTCTTAATATTTGAGGGGCAATATTTATTTAAATAATTTCTTATAATTATTTTAAAAAAATTCAAAATATAAAAAATTGTTAAAAAATCAGAATATTTTCAAATTAGATCAAGTTTTAAAAGTTAACCGGCAACATGTGCTTTGTTAATAATAATATATAAATAAAATAATCTCAATATTAATCAAGAATTATTTTTAGAAATTTACTATTTATATTTAAAATTTTGAAATTTATAAAAAAAATACTCCCTCCGTCCCAACAAATTCTTCATAGGTGGAGTTTCACGCATATTAAGAAAAAGTGAAGTATGTGAGTGTGAAGTTAAATAATAAAATATAAAAAAGTATACTTTATTGACTTTTGTGAGTGTGAGTTGTTTCCTTTTTTGGGGTGTGAAGAAAGAGTTGGGAAGTCCATATAAGGAAAGTGTGAAGTTTATCTTGGGACAGATGAAGTACTAAACAAAGAGAATATATTACTCCTTCCGGGCAATAATTTTATTCTTAACGAAATGGACGTGACTTTAAAAAAATATATATAATAAAAAATGTAAAATATTATAAATAAAATAATTATTTTTGGAGATAATAATAAAATAATATTTTTTTATAAAGTAAATGAGAATAGATTTTTTTTTAAATATAAATATGGATTGGGTATAATTGTAAAAATTATATTTGTTTACATTTGAAAACTTGTGATTTAATTCATAAATAACTAAAAATTCATGTGCGTACGTTTTTCTTTGAAGACACATTAGTTAGGGTTTGGTTTATAATTTTTTTAATCAGAAGAAGAATTTTTTTAATTGGAAATATATTGTAATTATAATATGATTAAAGAGATTAAAAAAAATATAATATTATTTTTCCAAATAAGATAATATATAATTATTATATTTTATTACTCTCTTTTCATCTTATATTTTGTTAACTTAATTTATATTATTTAATAAATAAATTCTTTTATTATTTATTAAGTTAATTTATAAAAAATACTAAATAAATAAATTTAATAACTTAATAAAAAAATGTTAAACAAATAAAGAATAAAAGAAATAACTTAATTAAAAATCAAATAAATTAAAAAATGTTAAACAAACAAACCAATAAGTAATAAAATATATTAAGTTAATTCGTTTATTATTTGTTTGTTTAACATTTTTTAATTTATTTGATTTTTTAAATCAACTAAATATTTTTCTATAGCTTATTTGTATTATATTTTTTTATTTAAAATTAGTATTTTTCATAAATTTTCAAATTTTAAATATAAATAGTAAATTTTTAAAAATAATTCTCGATTAATATTGAGATTATTTTATTTATATATTATTATTAACAAAGCACATGTTTCCGGTTAACTTTTAAAACCTGATCTAATTTGAAAATATTCTGATTTTTTTAAACAATTCTTTATATTTTGAATTTTAAAAAAAATAATTATAAGAAATTATTTAAATAAATATTGTCCCTCAGATATTAAGACTCAATCATCAATGCCACTTGTAATAAAAGTCAAATAAATAACTATATAATTATTGACCGGTTGTGCAACCTGCTATCATAGGTAATAGGATCAATTTCAAAATATTTTTAAATTTATTAGATCAAAATCAAAATAAACAATTGATTGGGACCAAAATCAAATTGATATCAATTTATTGGGCTTATAAAACTATAATCCCTGAAATAAAATCCGGGCTGAAAGTTCAGATCTAAATTCCATTTGTAAACTGGAAAACACAGACGGACCACTTTTCGATGACATCTTATTTATCACATGTCCCACCACTATGTATATATATTAATTTGCTACCCTATCAAATACACATAAGACACGTGTATACATTATATCATTGATATTTTTGGTGCATCTCCAAAATCATTATGCAAATTTGGGACGAAAATAAATTCTTTCTTTTCATGGAATTTTTTTTATAATTTAATATTGGATGAAAGCATTCAATGAAAATCAAATTCAGGATATTAAAAAACGAGCCTGAAATTTGATATTTAAAAATTTAAACTTGCGAAAAAATGAAATCAATTTATTTATTTAATTTTCATAATAAAATACACAGAATATATGTTAGGACTCCAAATGTAGAATTTTCAATACCATAAAATCGCTTTTCCACATGTCATTAACATTTTAAAATAAATAATTATTCACCGAAAGATATATCTTTCAAAAAGAATACTGTATTTAATAAAAATAGCATGACTTTTTGGAAAAAATAGTTCTTAGTTAATATTATTGGCCAGGTCACAAATAGATACAAAAATAATGCACTGTTTTTAAATAGATATAATATGCAAAAAAATAATTTTAATATTCAACTTATGTTTACCCTATTATACAAAAATTTTATACCTATTTGAAAATAGTTCATTACTTATATACAAATTTGTGATTATTTCGTATTTTTGTCACATAAAATTTACATGTTTTCAGTTTTGGTCCTCTTCTTTCATTTACTATCAAATTTGGTGTAGAAGTATACTACTACTATTACTCTCATATTTGGCTCATCCTTAGTTTATATTTTTTAGCTGATCGGAATCAAGTATTTAGGATGTTAAATTTTTTTTTTTAAATTATGTATTTAAATGTAATTATAAAAATTAATAAAATATTTAGCACCCTAATAGTTGATATAGTCAGTCAACAAAGAGTAAAAATGTATTTTCAGTAAAAGAAAATGTATTAATCTAATAATATTTCAATTTCACCAACGCAAATATTCTTTTCAAATAAAACAATCTTTTCTGAAGACAACTTTTTAAAAATAAAATTACTTTCTTCCACAAAAGACATAAGAAACTATTTTAACCAAAACACATGGCATTTTATTTCAGTCACCATCAACATATATCACTATTTACATAGTAAATATCATTATAAATGTATTTAATGGTATAGTAATAAACTTTAACAGCATTTTTTCATCTACACTTGTTTGATTTAGAAAAATCAAATTATAACCTAAAACAACTTACACATTTAAAACGAATTTGTGAATTATTATTTACAATTTTATTAAAATGTGGTAAATTAGAAACAACATTTTCAACCATATATATATACCTAGTATTGCAATATTACCTGCAAGCTCGATTACATCCTAATCACTTTTATATTTTACTTGTTGGGGTAAATTGAAAACAATATTTTCAACCATAGATATATACCTAGTATTGCAATATTTCATCCCAATCACTTTTTTGTAATTACTTGTTACAAGATATAAGTAATTATTTGTGTTGAAATTGATCTTGACTCCCTAAAAAACTCGATAATGAATTCTGTGTCAAATCATGCATGTAGTAATGATATATATAGGCATATGAACATTAATATACTGGCAAAAAACCGATAAACCCATGTATACATAAAGAAAGCTGTCTTCTTCTTTTCTTTTTTGGTGCACATATATATATATATAAAAGTAAGTCTCTTGTGCACCAGTTATACCGTGCAACTCAAGTGTATTTTTAAAAAATTACACTATTTATTACTGAAAAGTTACACAAATTATTACTGAAAAGTTACACTATTAAAGATACACTTTTCAGTAATAACATGTGTGACTTTTTAGTAGTATTTTGTGTAATTTTTTAAAAATAAACTTGAGTTGCACGGTGTACTTGGTGCATACAAGACTAAGTATATATATATATATTATTAGTTATACTTTCCCATCTCAAAACTACTTTCATAATTTGAGATGGCACGTGAATAAAAAAAGTATGTGAGTGTAAAATTATATATTTTATTAATTTTTTTTATAAAAAAAATTAAATGTGAATTTGATCCCAGGAAAAACGATAAAATTAATATAGTAAAATACAGAAGAAATCAAATGCTAATTGTTATAATATATGGAAATATATTATTATATTAATGGATATAATATTAGGAATATATCCAGTGGGCTTTAGGCCCACAAGACTTAGGGTTAGGTACTCTATTTATACTGTATCATTCCCTTGTACTCTACATTCTACACATTCATTGTAACGACAGTTCTTATTAGTATAATCTCCTGGCTTGGTCGCCCCCAGACGTAGTCACTTTGTGACGAACTGGGTCATCAATATTGTCCATTTACTTTTATGCTTTACGCTTTCCTCTCAAAATTACAACACGTTATCAGCACGAGTCTCTACGAGCAATAAGGATTCACGAGAGGATTGCTCAAGCTGTTTTCTGGATCAAATCAAATTCGGGATTAATTTTAATTAGTTGCTGAAACAGTAAGTTTCTGATTTAAATTTATCTGGAAATTTTGTATGGATATTTGTGGATATTTGGGAATCCTGCGTAAACAATATGCCTTTCATGTATATGTGTGAATATGTTTTATATCTATGCTCCGTGAGAAATCCATGTATATCCGTATACATATATGATTCAAATGAAAATATACACTGTTAGCTTTTGATATAGATTTTATATGATACATGAACAAATATGTTTCTGTATGCTGACATAAACTGTGTAAATTTGATTCATATTATTGCATTTTATCTCTGAAATCTGTTATGAAAAATCATATGCACGTATGTATACATTCATGTTTTGGATGATGATTATACGAGTTTTTGGAATTGATGAACATTCCTGAAACCATATTTCAGAAATACCACAAAAACAAAACAAAACCCAGAAACGAAACTGAAATCTGAAACCAGAAACAATTCAATTTCTTATTTCCGAAACAGAGTATAAGGTATCGATTATCAACAATTCACAAACCCAGATTTTCTGGAAACCAAATCGAACACAGCTTCGAAACCCAGAAACCAGATTTGCTCTCAATTGATTTCCTGATTCTTCAATCAAAATCGATTTCAATCGAAATCAATAACATTTTTTTTGCGAAATCGAAGCCCTACCTACGGCGAGACCGTGACGGCCCCTGAAGTGGCTGTACGCAACGGCGGTTCACACCTACGGGCGACGCGCGACGGCGCGTGACGCCTGACGCTCCCGATGCCCCACGATACGTGAGTGGCGTGAACGCCGTGATACGCGAGCGACGTCAATGTCGGGCCCGCGACGACGCTGGGCTCCGTGACGTCTCCTCCTTGCGAGCGCCGGCGACGGCACGCCACGACGGCGCCTCTGGCGCGACGCAGCGATGGCACCCGCACGAGCCCACGCCAACAGCCATATGTGACGGCGGCGATTCCTCGCCGGCCGATGGCGCTGCACGCACGGCACTGCGCGTATAGCGACACCGCGTGACGCTTGACGGGCACGGCAGCGAACGGACGCGACGAGCCATCGCACTACTTCCACGAACGCGATTTTCTCGCGAGCGACCCCGAAAAATTTGGCATTAGACCAAGTCTGTTTTTGGGCCATTTTTAAGAACCCTAATCCCTTTAAATGGGCCGCCCTCTTTTTCAAATTGGGCCGGTAACTGGGCCATTCCTTTTAATTGAAATGGGGCTCCTAATATTTATTCTTGGGCTTTTAACTGGACCTGTTTTCCTAATTGGGCCGAACCATTAATTAAATAAAAAAAAAATCTGCCTTGGGCCATTTTTTTTAATTTAATTGATTGGGCATTTTATTTAGTTGATCCTAATTAATTTGGATCCTAACAATTATTTTTGGGCCCGATGTCCCATTAATAAAAATTCATAATGGTATTATGAAGCCCAAATCATCAAATTTTTTTTAAAAGCCTTATTCAATAATTATTTTTGGGTTCAAGTCCCATTAATAAATGTCTCATAAAAGTCATACACCCAAAAATATTTATACCCCCTATAATTAATTATTAATTTTTGTCTTAGCAATATATTATTGATTGAGCCTTAATTATTAAATGCTACAAACAAATAATTTTAATAAATTTCCATTTATTAATTTTTGTAGCAAAAACATGTCAAAAATCACTAAATGTGAATTCGATTAATTGGCACTTGATTGCCATAACTATTTGACATGGACTCTCAACGTTGAAACTCACCTTGTCTCTAAAGATCTTACCGACACAACTAGACAACCATCTAAATCCACTCCTGCCCAAATGGCACAAGCTCTAATCTTCTTAAGACATCATCTTTACAAAGATCTTAAGAACGAATACCTCACTGAAAAAGATCCATTGACGTTGTGGAAATCTCTCCAGGATGATTCCAACAACAACAAAATGTGATCCTCCCCGAAACCAGACATGAATGGATAACACTTCGTTTTCCAAAACTTCAAGTCTGTAACGGAGTACAACTCCGCCCTACATCGCATAGTTTCTCAGCTTAAGCTGTGCAAAGACACAACAACTGATGATCAGTTAATTGAAAAAAAATTCTTTCCACTTTCCAAGCTAGTAATCTTGTACTCCAGCAGCAGTACAGGGCCAAAGAGTATCAATCACACTCCGAGCTCATTTCTGCACTTTTAGTTGCAGAAAAGTACAACCAATTGTTGTTGAAAAATCACAATACTAGACCGGTTGGCTCACAAGCTGTGCCTGAGGCACATGCTAATCGGAGGAACTCTAGAGGCCGTAAACGTGGAAAAGAAAATGAGGCGAGTGGAGGACGCGGATCGACCCGAAGTCGAGGCCGTGGTAGGGGAAGAGGTAGAGGTCGCAACAATGCACAATCTAGTGCAACTAATAATAATGCACCTCAAGATAAACCATCGAGCTCACGTGCACAGAACAAACAAGTCTGTCACAAGTGTGGATGCGCCGACCATTGGTCTCGCTTGTGTCATACACCAAAACATTTGGTGGAGGCGTATCAACGTATGCTAAAAGACAAAAATGGGAAGGCTCATCACGGTGGGACACACCACACCGACCTGCCCAAAGCAGGCTTTGTCATAGACAAAGGATGACCTCTTGGGTGAACATATGACTATTGACTACAAAATTTAATACGTTTTTGATAAAGTAGGACCTAAGTGATCCCTTGTGCGGTTGATCAATCAGCGTCTGTAATCTTGGCTCTCCTTAGTATTCCTCATATCTAAACGTATTCAAACATACACTTAAGTGCTTATGGAGATTAATGTGTTGTGCTTAGTAGATAGTGCTACTACACATACTATCTTAAAAGATAGACAATTTTTCCAAACATTAACCGAAAAGAAAGGAAGTGTTACTACTATTTTCGATGACGACATACAAATCGTTGGCTCCGGAAGAGCCTCGATCATTCTACCTATGGGTACCGAATTAATAATCGAAAATGCTTTATTGTTTCCACAATCAAAGCGTACCCTCCTCAGTTTCAAAGACATTCGACATAATGGCTATCACATTGAAACAAATACTGAGGACAATAGTGAATATCTGTTGATGACTCACTATTCAAATTGTCGTAAACACATCGTCGAAAAACTTCCATCTTTCTCGTCTGGCTTGTATTACACATACATCAGACCCTCAAATCTCCATATAGCTCTTAATCTAAAATTTAATGATCCAAACTCTTTCAAACTATGGCATGAGCGGTTAAAACATCCAGAACAATCCATGATGCGTCGGATTCTATGTAATTCATCTGGCCATAACATAACACACAACAGAATCCCTTCTGTTGATGAATACATATGTGATGCTTGCACAAAGGGTAAACTCATAATTCGTCCTTCTAGTAGTAAAGTAAGAACTGAATCTCCTAAATTCCTTGAGCGGATTCAAGGAGATATTTGTGGACCGATACACCCAGCATCTGGACCATTTCAGTACTTTATGGTCCTAATAGATGCATCCACTCGGTAGACTTATGTCACCATGCTATCCACTCGCAATACTGCTTTTGCAAAGCTTATTGCTCAGATTATCCTGTTGATATCACAATTCCCAGATCATCCAATCAAATCCATACGCATGGACAATGCCGGTGAATTCACCTATAAGGCATTTGATGATTGTTGCTTGGCATTGGGAATCAAAGTGGAGCATTCGGTCCCTCATGTTCATACTCAAAATGGTCTAGCTGAATCATTAATTAGACGTCTTAAATTAATCGCTAGATCACTACTACAAAAAAAAAAAAAAAAAATGAACTTACCTATTTCATGTTGGGGGCATGCAATCTTACATGCATCATCACTAATCCAATTCCGACCAACTGCATATCATGAATATTCCCCTATTCAACTCGTGCGTGGAAATGAACCTAACATTTCCCATCTGCGTACATTCGATTGTGCAGTGTATGTTCCAATACCACCACATAAGCGAACATCTATGGGCCCACAAAGGAAACTCGGTATTTACATTAATTTTGTATCTCTCACAATACTTAAATACCTCGAGCCTTTAACTGGGGATCAGTTTACAGCCCGTTTCGCTGACTGCACATTCGACGAAGATCTATTTCCGGCCTTAGGGGGAGAGAAAAATACCACAATTAATAAATGCCGTGAAATTATGTGGAACACAAAAGATCTTCAATACTTAGGCCTACGCACAAATCAAACTTGAACCAGAAGTTCAAAAGAAAATAAACTTGCAATAATCAGCAAGTAATCTGCCAGATGCATTATCAAATGCATTACTGATTATAAATGAAGTGACTATGAATAGTTAAGGATGCCCCTATACGCCAGAAGCGTAATGAACCTCCTTACACAAAACCATGGTATATTAATGCTAATAATATATTCAGTTACTCATGAAATCTCCTGAAGAGATTCGTCCTGAAGACGAGAAATCCTAGTAAAAAGCACGTGCACATAACAATCAAAATACTAGGATTGCGGAACACCCAGATCAATGGGAAATGATCAAGATCTGGTTTACATGAATCTTAAATAAACACAGGAGACAAACATATCACTGTTGTCGACAACATATTCGTACCCATAGTTGCTCTTTCTAAAATCTGGTACCAGTATCTAAATTTGATTAGATGCAATAGAAAGAAGCAAATATGGAAGAGCTAGACTCGCAAAATAAACTGTTTTGTTCTATCGTACATACCCCCTAAATATTTTATCCCTGAAGGATATAAATGGGTATTAATACGAAACAAAATGAAGTTGAGAGATACAAAGCGAGATTAACAGCTTAAGGGTTTTTCGCAGTGACCCATTATTGAGTTTGATGTGATCAAACAAATTCTCCTGTTGTGAATATTATAAAGTTCCGCCATATATCCTTGGCAGTTAAACGCAGTTAATGAACATAATTACCGCATACTTATACGGATCATTAGATTCTGACATCTATATGAAAATCCCTGATGGATTAACTATTCCCCAAATGAGGAATAACGAACATCGTAGTATGTTCAGCATTAAGTTGCAACGCTCGTTATATGGCTTAAAATAGTCAAGTCGTATGTGGTATAATCGACTAAGCGAATTCCTCCTGAAGAAGGAATATGTAAATAATGAGGTTTTTCCTTGTGTCTTTACTAAGAAATCCCTTAATGGTTTTTGCATCATCTCGGTGTATGTGGATGATCTAAACATTATCGGAACAAGGAAAGAGATTGAAGAAGCAAGTTCAATCTTAAAAACTGAATTTGAAATGAAAACTTTGGGTAAAACCAAGTTCTGTCTCGGTCTGCAGATCGAGCATTTCCCTGAAGGAATACTGATACACCAATCAGCTTACCTAAAGAAAGTGTTGGAAAGATTCCATATGGATAAATCTCATCCTTTAAGCACTCCAATGGTAGTCCGTTCCCTCGATTTGGAAAAGGACCCATTCAGACCTAAAGAAGATACCGAAGAGCTATTGGAACCTGAAGTTCCATATCTAAGTGCAATTGGTGCACTGCTCTATCTTGCAAACTGCACTAGGCCCGATATTGCCTTTGCAGTCAATCTACTTGCAAGGTTCAGTGTCTCCCCTACAAGGAGACATTGGAATGGTGTGAAACACATCTTACGATATCTTCAAGGTTCTCAAGATCTTGGCCTTTTCTGTCAAAGAAACCAAGACAAAACACTTATAGGTTATGCTGATGCTGGTTATCTATCTGATCCCCATAATGCGAAATCGCAAACGGGTTATGTTTTCCTCTGTGGTGGAACAACCATTTCATGGAGATCTATCAAACAAACATTGGTGACCACATCGTCAAACCACTCAGAGATCATAGCTCTGTACGAAACTGCACGAGAATGTGTGTGGTTAAAGTCCCTTATAAAACACATTCACGATTCGTGTGGTATCCCTTCTGTTGACTTAAGCCCGTCAATTATCTACGAAGATAATGCTGCATGTATTGCGCAAATGAGCAATGGCTATGTCAAACGGAACTTGACGAAGCATATATCCCCAAAATTCTTTTATCCTCACGAACTCCAGAAGAGTGGTGAGATCACGATAAAACAAGTACGCTCAAGTGACAATCTAGCTGATTTGTTCACTAAATCCCTTCCTACTTCGACTTTTGAAAAGTACGTACATGGAATCGGGATGCGTCGACTTGGAAGGTTGTTATCTTCAGGGGGAGTAACAAATGTTAAACAATCCTGATGATTGTATCCTCGAGGCCATTTGTAACACTCCACTAAGTAACACTTGCATTCTTCCTTGTCATATTATATCCAAGGGGGAGTGTTATAATATATGGAAATATATTATTATATTAATGGATATAATATTAGGAATATATCCAGTGGGCTTTAGGCCCACAAGACTTAGGGTTAGGTACTCTATTTATACTGTATCATTCCCTTGTACTCTACATTCTACACATTCATTGTAACGGCAGTTCTTATTAGTATAATCTCCTGGCTTGGTCGCCCCCAGACGTAGTCACTTTGTGACGAACTGGGTCATCAATATTGTCCATTTACTTTTATGCTTTACGCTTTCTTCTCAAAATTACAACACTAATGACTAGTACACATAAAATGGTCTTTGACTTTGTGTTGTTAATTAAACAGGTAATAAACTGAAGTAACCAATATATAACCTTCGCAAGAATAGGAATCCCTACAAAAGTATTGAAATCATTGATACAACAAAGTGAACAATTTATATATATTTAGGTGAGAAAATTTAATGGATTTCATTTCATGATGATCAGTTATGATCAATTAGAATTTAGACTCTACCTCATAACTTAAGTTCTCTAGGTAGTTTCTGGCGAGGGCCGCGAAAATGATTTACAATAATATTAGTTGTTTTATTAATTTAATAATAACACATATATTATATAAGAATATATATACTTTAAATTAATATATTCACTTATTTGAGTTTTATAATGAAATTGATTCAATATGAATTTTATGGTAAATATTGATTCACTGTGCATGTATAGACTTCCAGCTTAAGATCGATAGGACTATCAAATTTATTAATTAATTCTTACTACATTTCAACACCATATTAATTATTAACTTTCATCAGTTATTCAAGTCATATACATCTTAATTTCAACGATTAAATTCCATGAACTTTTTTCTTTTTCAGAAAATATAAAACTTATTCCGTTCAATATATTTACGAAAAATCAGGCCAGAATAAATTTAATAAAACGAAAAATATGTAGACAACAAATTTAATAATCAGGCCAGAAAGAAATAGGTCTCAGCTCCCAATTCGTAGACAACAAATTTAATAACACGAAAAATGTAATTTTTAAAAAATTTAACAGCACATAATTAATTAATCTGATCATCATTCCACCAAAGCACACAGAATACAAGCCTATATATTTTTCCATAACAACAAAAAATTTAATTAGATAAATTTTATTTTACTATAATAGCCACCGATGATCATTAGTTTATTAGATGATCAAAGCACAAACCAAAAGAAAAAACTTACCTGGAAAAACAATCCCTGTTGAGTTTAGTGTAGTATGATGGAGAATTCCGAGGGGATCGCATGATCCGAGGATAAACAAAAACCCGATTATATTATCGGATCAATGCGATCCCTTTGGAATTCTCCACCTCACACCAAGAATGATCATGAACAGTTGCAGTTTTCCTAAATATACTTTTTTTATTAAAGAAAATAATAGATAAATTTTATTGTTGTGTTATACATGTATATATATATATATATATATGTATGTACGTATTGGTTGGATGGGGATCGATGGAAGGTAGTAAGATAAATGTGTGTTGTGGGTATATGTGGTACAGTAGAAGATGCCTTTGGTTTGCTCATTTATATTCACTCATTTGGTGTGAGAAAGCTGTGATCATAGTTGGTTAGGAGTTAGGAGGTTTATATATATATATGCCCTTTTTGAGAAATAATATGAAAAGCAAAGTATTATGTGTAATACATATCGAAAATAGGATTTGTGTGTAATAATCTTGAATTGATTTGAATTGTAATCCGATATTAATTATCTAATTATTGATAATTTAGATTGGATTAAATTGTTACACATAATCCTATTTTTTGTGTATATTATACATATAATATTGACTTTTTCACTTTTAATTTTCTTTCCACTATACAATTATTTCAAATATGCAAAAATGATATATATTAAAATTGAAATTAATTAAGACAAACATTGAGTTGTACTCATGAAAAACTTGTTTGTAGTATAAAATATATATCATAAGATATATTTATTGATACGATTAATATACTTAATTACTGATATCACAGTGTAAAATGTGTATGATATTAATGAATCCAACTAATGGTATCAGCAAATTCATCTTGTGCTATAAGTTTAATATGAAATTTGTTCAAAAAAGTTTTGTGGCAAGATTAATTGCTACGACGTTCACAATTTCTCTCAAGGGAGTGTATCACTCTTCACTCATTAGGTGTATCAAGGAATGTGTAAGCTTTCAAAAATTAATTCACACAATTAAACTACTATAAGTTTACCAATAGTCTAAATTTTCAACCATAAATTAAGTACTCAATTCATTAATAAGAACTTTCATTTGATTGTAATGTCGATTCTTTGGTTAAGATTGAAATATTTGGATAAAGCAATTCGTAAACTAGTAAAGCGAAAGATCAAAACTCCAACCATATACTTGTTCTCATTCGCAAACACATTCTTCTTTACTCATTCCATTGAATACAGTCTCAACTTCTAAGCTCTATCAAATTCTTGTACACAACAAAAAAGAAAAAAAATCAGCCATTTACAGCTAAATCAGTTGTAACAAATTTGAGCTGTAATTATTTGCTTTGCCAAATACACCAAGTTTAAAATATAACAATTTTAGGATATAACTTTTATTCAAATTTTTTGATGTGTTACATTTTTATTTTCTGTCATTTACCATTATAAAGATCCACTTTTAAGTTTACCTTTGTTCAAATCATTAATATCATACCCTAATTTAATTTTAACAATAAATTGTAAACCATCAATTATTACGAGTCACGGGGAGTATATTGCAAAAATTGACTTGAATTTTTAAAAGAATCAAGTCTTAATTTATTTAAATTGAATATACACACATATATATATATATATGATATTTTCACTAATTTTATTTCATCACCAGTTTTTAACATTTTAATAAAGCATCTGATATTTTTAATTTTTGCAATTGAGTAAGTCTCCTGTGCGGCTGTGCACCAGTTACACGGTGCAACTCTAGTTCATTTTTAAAAAGTTAAAAGGTTTATAACTGAAAAGTTAAACAGTTTATTACTGAAAAGTGTATCTTTCATAATTTAACTTTTCAGTAATAAACTGTTTAACTTTTCAGTTATAAACTGTTTAACTTTTTAAAAATGAACTTGAGTTGCACCGTGTAACGGGTGCATACAAGACTAATCCTTTGCAATTCTATTGTGGTAATATTTTCGGGCAACTTAATACAGTACTAATAACAAACAATAGAAGCTTTTTTAAATAATTAAAAAAGAAAAAGGATTGCAATTTCAACGTCACCAATAATTGACGAAGAGAATTCCAACTAAAAAGATTGTGTATTTTATTAAAAGATTAAAAGCTCGTGATAAAATTAATTATTCTGATGAACGTGGAAATGAACTGATATTTTTTTTTTATAAAATTAGGCGCACACCAAAAATAAAATGTAAGGCCATCATTTTTCAAATTGCGTAGCAAAGTAAAATAAAATCACACACATATATAGAAAAATTAGATTCGTGTAGGTAAGTACAAAGAGATGAATGATTCGTGTTGATATATATGTGTCAACATGTTACAAATAGGTCAAAACTTGCACATTCCAAATTGTTGCGCAGGTATATGGATCATTAATTTATTGGGTTTTGTAGAAAAGTAGATAAGAGTTGCAATCAAAACAGCTAAGTGATGTGCTAAAAAAAAGCTAAGTTATGACAGAAATTACATATACACACTATTGCTAAAAAGAAAGCTAAGTGATGAGAGATATTATATATACACACATTGCTATTAGTTATATACTTAAATCAGATGTAAAAAAAAAAAAGATAAATTACAGAAAAGAAATAAAATATTTTGTAATTTATTAACATTATACTCCCCCGTCCCAAGTCTTTCTTCCTCTTTTATTATTTTTTGTGAAAGGGATATAACAAAAGTTGGAAGAAAGAGTTGGGACGGATGTAGTACTATATAGTAAAAAATGATATTAGATCAAATAATAGAAATATTTATAAATTTTAAGGGTGTGTTTTGTTTGAGGAACTAAATAATCAGTCCCGCTAAAACAAAATTTTGGCAGGAATAATCTTGTTTTAGCGAGACTGATTATTTAGTCCATCCAACAAGTGTCCTTTGGCAACCGACTCATCATCGACCGAGCAGCGAAACCCGAGCAACAAAGTAGAGGGTTGAAGGCATTCCAAATTCTCCAACACTATACACATTGAGGAATATCACTTTAATTTGGTCCTCTTCCTTTTCCATTCGTTCACATTGATGCAATGTGCAAATATGCTGTCTCCTTTCTTAATTCATTTTCCCGACACATATTAACATCATATTCAATGTGCAACCACTGTATTATATATGTACTAAAGGATGCCCTCCAAATTATTACTCAATGATTTATAACTTGAATTCAATAATTTGTGGTGTCTTTTTACTTTTCCCTTTTGTTGATTAATAGAAAAAAAATATAGTACGTGACTGTAAAGTTAAATATAATAATAAAAAAATATTATTGATTTTATGAATGTAGATATTTTTTTTTAACCAAGTGAAATTAAACTTGATACGTTTAAATAAGACAAGTAGAAAAATAAAGTTGAAGTAATGCTCATCGATCTTACAACACACAATCACATTGAACACTTTAAAAGACACGCTTGCAGTGTAAATAGACTCTTAATAGTTTCAAAGCATCCAACTTGCATACAAGCATTGTACGATCCTGCATTAGAGTTCAATTGAAAGTTCAAAATATACACGTTTATCTACCCTTATAACTTCCAATTTTTAGTGCAAGAGTTGTGATTAGAGATGGGTAAATATAAAAAATTTTGATACATCGTACTTATCAAACTGAAAAATACTAAAAATACTGATTTTATGGTACATATTGGAATTTTCGATACAATTTGATACTGTATTGTATGTTTTCGGTGCAACAATTGTATGCACATTAAAAAAATTTGGTATTTCAATATATACCAAAATACTGAAAAAATTAATATTTTTTGGTATTTCAATATTTTCATTAAAAGAGTTATTTCAATATTCGGTATTTTTGACGTACCGAAATTTTGGTATGAAATAGTATGCCAAAAATTTTGGTATGGACCGGTAAATATTGATACCGTTTAAAAAATCGGTATACCAAAATTTTGATGCGATGTCAGTACATAATATTTTTATACCAAATATTTTGTATACAAAAAGTTTTGTTACGAAAACGGTATGAAATTTTACATATTGAAATTTTTTGTATGATACTCTTCCGTCCCACTATAAGTTGCTCATTTTGTCATTTTCGTCCGTCTCACTATATGTTGTTCATTTATTTTTACACTTTTTTTTAGAAATTACTAATATTCATTTTTTTATTATTATTTTTAATACTTTTTACGATATTTTCATTATTTTTTTATTTTTTTTATTGTATCACTTATACATTTTCATTTTTATCTTAATCTGAATGTCCAAAAATAATGAACAACTAATATTAGAACGAATGGAGTATATGATATATATAAAACTGAATTTTCGATATATCGTACGGAGTCACTCCTAATTGTAATTGGTACATGACAATATTGTCTTACGTAGAAAAGTCTAACTCATTCTTTGACTTGGACCAATCTCATTTAATTTTCATCTATACACAGTTTCCTATGTCTGCGTGAATTTTGTAATTGAAGATTTCATACATGAGATAGACTTTCATATATATTTATTTGAATGTGTAAATTTCTTGTTCACTAGGTGCACCGTGCAATTTAAATGTATTTTAAAAAAATTTATATTATTTATTATTGAAAAATTACACATTATTTATTATAAAAAAATTATATCATTAAAAATAAAATTCTATAATAATTAATGTATTTTTTTTAAAAATACACTTGAGTTCAACTTTTCTCTCCTTTAAAATATTAGTAGACTGGAGCATATAAATTTATGGATCGAATATACAACTTTTTTCCACGTACATAAAGTTTTTTTTTTTTTAATATTTCGTAAAAAATGAAAATTTTCTCTAGTCATTCGACCCTCCATTGCAGAATGTAAACGACTCACGTACAAAATATTAGATTTTATAGTCAAAGGAGAAATTGATTATAATTTTCATGAGAATTTAAAAATTATAATCTAATACTCCCTCCATCCCAAAATAATTTGCAAAGAAGAGGGGCACACAAATTTAAAAAAAGGTGGAATAAAGTAAAAATAAAATAGTGTTTTGATGGGTAATTTAGTAAAATTTTATGCAAAAGTAAAAAAGTTAGTTGGAATGTGTGTAATGTGGGTAAAAAAAAATGTAATGACATTTTATGTAAATATTAAATATTGTGAGGGCGAAATTTATAAAATAATATTTTTTTTGAGTCTGTAAGTTTTTATGAAACATTTCGAACTTTTTTTTTACAAATTTTTATAGGATGGAGGAAATAATTATTTACGTCATGTTTCTGCATCCTTAAAATAAAGAGGGGTGAATGAAAGGCAGCGAAAGGAACGGAAGGCAAGGCCACTTAGGTGTAGGTTAATTAAGGTGGATGCATGCATGAAGTTTTATTTGGGCAAATTGACAGCAGGGTGGTGGGCGGTTGTGGGTGGGCCCCCTATGGTCCCTTCATAAATATAATAGGAAATAACATCACAATTAATATGCCTCACCACAACTAAATGTGACATTTCATCACAAAGTAAACCTTAATTATATGACTATATTACCTAAAGATATACTTTCTCCTTCACCATCATATCCTGTTCATCTTTACATTTTCACCATCTTACTATATGTTGTTTATTTTTTTTTAATTTTTTTTGAAAATTATTATTAACTTTTTTATTATTATTTTTATTACATGTTATACTTTTTTATTATTTTTTTATTTTTTTCATCACATCACTTATATTTTTCACTTTTATCTTAATTTGTGTACCAAAAAATAACGAACAACTTATATCGGGACGAAGGGAGTATAATAGTATATGTTTGGAATCCAAGAATTGTGCCCGACCTCTAACTTATTTTTTTTCCATTTCTAATACCCCCTCCTTCACACCTATTGCTACATCTACTTTTAAGCATGAGTTTTAATATATGAATTGCTACTATACAAGATTTTTTTAAGAAAATAGTGAATTGTGTGAATTATTTATTATATAAAATTATTTTTTAAAATAAATTAATGAGTAGAGTTAGGTTAAAGTTAAAGATGTATATTTTTATTTTGGAAAATGTAGAATTAAGGGTGAGATGATTTTTTTGGACAGATGTAACATTAAGCATGAGACAGAGTTTATGGATAAATACAGCATTAAGTGAGACAAAGGAAGTGTTTAAGAATGAGTGTTGTGAGAATCAATTTTAACGTGAAATTGATTTATAAATATTTTACACTTTAATAAAATAATTAATATTATTTAATAAAAAAATTAATATCAGTCAAAACTAATACTATCTCCGTCCCAACTCTTTCATCCTACTTTTATTATATTCACAAAAAATAATATAAAAAAAAGACATGGAATGGAGTGAGTATCTTATAATTAATATAAATAACTAATATAATTTAATGAAACTGCTAATGCCCTCTAAACTAATTTTGCGGTAAAATTGCTAAAATAATTGCCAAATGAAGTAATTTTACTTGTATTTAAATACAAAAAACTCCTGAAACGCCCTAAAACGAGATCCAACTTTGATAATTATCTTTTCGGAAACATAACAAATTAAAAATACTGGGGAAGTAAAATTGTGGAAATAGTTATTGATGACAATATTGAAAGATATGATATACTTGGACAAAATTTTTAGTCTCAAACAAAGTAAAAGTAAAATGAATTCAAGAGTATATTTAAATCAAATTTTATTTATTTTACTTCACCCGGTTAATGCTAATTAGCAAGACTAAAAAAAAAAAGTACTGATCATAAGCGAAAACATGGCAAGCAACACGTTTAACACTTGTTCAAATAAGACTAGTATGAGTTGATTACACTGAAAGTTTAACACGTTTAAAAGTACTCATGCGCGCTTAGTGTACGATGCAATTTTCCAATAGATAAATTGTTTATACAAAATGTATGTATTGATTACACTGATATGTATGAGTTGATTACACTGAAAGTTTACATTAAAAATTGATAAATTTCTCAGTATAATCAATCAACACTTTCCAATATAAATAACATCAAGTATTGACTATTGAGTAAGTACACCTTACACTAGCTATATATAATCTTTTGCCCATGGGGAAGGTGAGGGATTAGTATTGGATTAGAAATGAGGCATATTATATATGAGAGAAAATACCACCTTTTTTTTATACTCAGCATCCGACTCAAATGACTAATTTGAGGGATGCACAATCGGCCGTCCACTTGTGGAGAGACCCATTTCAAGTTAAAGTAACGCTTTGTATAAACTAGAGTATCTTAAAAATTAATCGCACCTTGTGGATTTTGAACATAAAAGTCTAGGTAACCCCAATTTTTATTGTGTCATAAACCAATGTTGACCAAAATCTTTTTTTTTTTTTTAAATAAAGTTGATCAAAATCATTTTTTCCTGAGACCTTAATCTTGTATGCATCAGGTACATCGTGCAATTCAAGTATATTATAAATAGTTATATAAAATACTACTGAAAAATCATTCATGTTATTAATTAAAAGTTTATTTTTAATAGTGAACTTTTCAATAATAGTACGTGTGATTTTCAGTGATAAATGATGTAACTTTTTAAAAATACATTTAAATTGTACGGTGCACAAGACACTTACTCTTTCTTGTAGGGTTTATAATCGTCGCCTTTTTTTGAAATAAAGTTGACCAAAATCATCTTTTTTCCTCATCGGGCCTGCAAAGATACCCAAGTCGGAAACACTGTCACTGACTTCTGTATGCCTCCGCCTGAATTTTTAGTGAAACTATCCCATTATGTTAAATTTTCGGCCCGATCATTTCTTTGATAAAATAGTGTTTTCTTATATGTATATGTATGTGTGTATATATATATTATTTACTTTTAAGAGATTTTGTTAAATAATATTTTTGGTGTTTGTGTTTGATTAGTTATTTAAGAACTTAATAATACCCGAAGAACAGTTGGGTAATACATCATACTATATTCAACAATATCCAAATATTAATAAGTTATACTGCATGAAAAAATTAGCAATACCTGAAGAACAATTTAACAGTACCCAAAGAACAATTAGTAATAACCCAAGAACATCTCATAAATATCTCAAGAACAAGTAAATTTATATCAAATGAAATAAATAATATTTTTTTATTATAAATTTCTAATCGAATTTATAGTGCTTTAAAATAATTAATCAAGATTTAACATCAAAAAGCTAAAAATTAACTTAAATAACGATATTCTTCTAGTTCATATGCTTATTTTTAACCTTTAAAATAGATACATATACCTTTGATATGTTGATTTTGAAAAATCAACAAAAATGTTTAAAAAAAATTAAAGCATGAAACTCTCTCAAATCTAAGTAATACTTGAAGAACAATTTACTAATACCTGAAAAATAATTAACAATATTCAAAAACAAGTTAGTAATACCCAAAGAACAAATCACTAATATCTCAGTTGCCAAAATAACATACAGTGCAGCGTGTAACTATATATTTTCAAAAAATTAAAATTAAGTCAAAATTAAAATTTAAAATCCAAACATATGGTATGAAGCCAAATAAACACAAATTTTTTGTGTTTAATGCATGATTTCTCACGGAGCGGATCCCCTCCATTTAATATTTTCTCTATTTCCTCTCTTAAGTGTAAATGTCACCATTATCATGAATATATATGCATTATTAAAATAATTAATAAATATATACATATATGAAATCCATAATAATATGTGATATTTACGCTAAATAAAAAAAATTGAGAAAATATTAAATGGAGGGGAATCCAAATCGGATTTCTCATAACTAAATGGAATAATATAATAATTCCCCACGGACATGTAATGTAAATAAGAATATGTCACACGTGCAAGATTGGAGCACATGTGAGATGCTGGTGTTGGTTAAATAAAGACCTATCATTTTAGCAACATGGAAGGCCTTCGCATGCATAAAACTTTAGTTGCCATTGAAATTGCACATTTGATTTGCCTCCCACATACGCTGCATATGGGCTCCCCTTTGTCCCCCCTCTCTCTCTAGTAATTAAATAATGACTTTTTATTATTTGTCAAAAAGTCTATGTGACTGTCTTTTTTCAAATTACACAGAATATTAATGTAGTCATCATATATACTTTTATTTACTTCTTTTTCCCCACTTTTTATCTGATCAGTCAGAACCAATCACATGAACATTTCATCAAGCCTTGATTATCTGAGATATATATGTTTGGTACAATTTTAAAGAATGGAAATGGTACAGAATAGAATGAATATGGAATGAAAATTATAATTCTCAAATAGCGATGAACTATGATAGATTCTTTAGTTTTTAGAAATTAAAATCATAGTAGAGTCATTCTAAACGAATACTATAACTTTGATTACCATTACTCACCTTCCAAATGAGTCAACCAAATTGCCCCTCAATCAATCATGGACTACTAACACCAATATCTTCTAAACAATATCTCATTTATTAAATACTTTATCCATCCCATAATTATTTTTACACTTTTCTTTTTTGTCCGTCCCACAATGTCACACACTATAAATGAAAACTATTACTTTAACTTTATTCTCACAATATTCACATATTTACACAAAATGTCATTATTTTTAGAAATAATCACAGGTTGATACAAAAATAATGCACTATTTTCAAATATATACAATTTTTTTTGCATAATAGTATAAATATAAGTTGAATAATAGAGTTAATTTTTTGCATATTGTACCAATCTAAAAATAATGTTTATTTTTGTACAATTTTGTAATTGGCCCT
This sequence comes from Prunella vulgaris, assembly GCA_026898435.1. NCBI lineage: Eukaryota > Viridiplantae > Streptophyta > Magnoliopsida > Lamiales > Lamiaceae > Prunella > Prunella vulgaris. The sequence goes on from JAPKLY010000171.1 coordinate 754,971, forward strand.
TATTCTTAAATTCAATCCCATGTACTAATCTTATTATTTTAATAATATTGTTGGAAAATATTTCTGAATTGTAAATACGTATACAAAAGAGAAATATCGGAATATACTACAACGAATGAAAGACTGGAATTACATGAACAAACACACAGAAAAAAAAACCGAGTCAAGGAAAAATATTTTTCCCGCAAGACGAAATACGCCCTGGCTAGTGCTCACAGGAATGCGTATCGTCCTCAAAGGTAAAACGGTTTTGATATCTCTGTGTTAGTAGCACCAATAAACACATAGGAAAGGTGAACATCAAAAGTTATGAACTGAACCTTCTAAATGCATAGAGGGGGAGAGAGAGACTCGATTCTATCTATTTCGTAACTTCGTAACTCGTGTCCCTAAAACAAATGCAAGACTCTCTTATCTATAGATACAAATTTACCACTCTATTAGGATTAATCCGGAGGAATATTCCCACTATCTTAGTGGGTGGTTATGACCGTTTCAAATGCGGAACCAACGGAGGCATCTGAGTCCATGAATCTGGACTACTCTGAAACATTCCAGATGCTGACGTGGAGATGATCTAGATCACTGACTTGACTGATTCGACGACTAGAATCAGAGATCTTAAAGATCAATGACTTGGCAAGGATCCTGATTGAATCTTATCCGATATGAAAATAATTATTTTAATTTATTTTCACCTATTATTTCTCCACATCATTATTTATTTCCCCACTTTAGAAATTAATTTCTCACTCACCGTAATTCGATTTTGAGAACAAAAAATAGAATAACGACCTACTCAGCGAGTAGAACATCATTGAGATTACTATTTTACCCTCCATTAAATTTGTCAAATTAGAGCATTTAAAAACTCTTTCAAAACCAAATTCCAACAAATATAACTTTACACATCATTCTATTTTTCTTAAATAAGTGTGCACTACCATAGGTCAAAACACCTCTAGGACGGAGGGAGTATACAGTAAGTAAATTTATGTAAGATCGTCTCATGATACCAGACCAGACACTTATTAATAAAAAGATAAAATTTTAATAAAAAAGTGATAATATTTTTGTTAAAAATGGTTATAATTTTTCTTAAAAACATTATCATTTTTATTAAATTTTATCACTTTTTAAAAATAATAAATGAGACGGTCTCATATAAGTTATTTTCTAAATATTATAACCCAATAAAATTTAAAAATCAACATATATTACTATACTCATTTCATTCCTATAATATTCTTATTCCATAAATAATATTTTATATTTTTCCTATTCTCAAAAACTCCCTCCTAAAAAAAATTAAATTATTTTTTATTCTTTAGTTTTAAATGAAGTTTTTAATTAGAAAAAATCATCAAGACCTAAATATATTTTTAAAATACTATAAAAATCAATAAAATCTTCAAAATAAATATATAAATTAATAATTAATCAACAAAAAAATAAATAAAATCAGAAATATGTATATAAAAAGTTTGAAAATAAATTAAAATTTAAAAATATTTATTAAATATAAGTGAAATATATATTTGAAAATAATTAAGAATAAAATAAATCTTCAAAAATAATTATATTGGAATAATTTGGTCAAAATCATGTAAACCTAAATAAAATCTAAAAAATATTTAATAAATCCAATAATTTTTAAGATACTTAAATTAAAATAATAGGTTAAAAAGAAATTAAAAAAATACTTAAACAAACATATATAAGAAAAATCAACTAAAAATAAGACAATCTTCAAAAAAGAGAGGCTAAAGCTAAAAAAAAAATTAAAAAAACCGACCAAAAAAACCGATCAAATCCTTAACTTTTTTATTTTTATATAGCTTTGATTGAGTTTTGAAGATTTTTCAATTAATTAATTAAATAACCATAACGTTTTTTTTTTTCGATCTTTTGCCCCGTTGAGTTGACCTGTTGGATTACCCGCACTAACGGGTAAAGGGAAAGGACAAATTAAAATTTTTAAATAAATTAAGGGACTAAAATAAAAATAAAAAAGTTAAGTTGACTGAATTTAAAATTGGCCAAATTTAGGGGAAAATAAATTAGTAATTCCGAACATATAAAATTAATAGAACAAGGAATAATTTTAAATTGATATGATTTTTTACTATTATTTTTAAATTAGTACAAAAAAATTGTGTAATAGAGTAAAAAAATTGAATAATAATTTTTTTTATATAATATATCAATTTAAAATAATAGTAAAAAATGTATTATTTCAAAACTGTCGTATTAAATTATATGTTGAACCAAGTTATCCCTGATATTCATATTTCTGTTGTCGTTGAACCATGTAACCTCTGGACTCTGATATTCTTATTTCTTGACCGTCCAATTGAAATATATTGTAAAATTAATAATTAAAGTATTTATCAAAACATTTTACATGCTGGGTTCATTTTAATAATTAAAGGGAAAATTAAAATGGTTCTCAAAATTGACAAAAATTATAAATTGGTTCCGTGCAAAAAAAAAAGAAAAAACTTCTATTAGAAAAAAATTATACTTCTGTGCAGATATTGTAAACCAATATGTAAATATAATCATTTTTTGAACCAATATGTAAGTCACCCATAATTAAATTATTGTACAAAAATATGTATATGATGATAACAGGCCCATCTCTTTATTTTCAAGAATCCAATTCAATTGTTTTTGGCCCAAACTATATACCCGTCCATAAGATACACACTTTTTTATACACATTTTATTTTCCTATATTTTTATTAAAAAAATTAATTAAATTTTGACAGATATTTACTTAAATTAATATGTTTGCTATTTTCCCTATATATTTCATACATTTTTGTTAAAATATGGAATAAATTTCGACAAAATTATATCAAAAATATTTTGGGTGAGAGTATGTAATAATGTTTGAAGGGTATATAGTTGGGCCCATTTTTTTTTAAATTGACATGTATTATACTAGGCCACGGATATTCTCCCCCCCCATATTTGAGTTTTTCATCACCCATTTCAATTCACTACCCAATATTTTCACTTCACCACCTATAATATCTCTAAAATACACATTTTATTAATAACTGAAAATTAAATTTCTAACTTCACCCCCTTCCTTTTCAACATAAGCATCAACATAAAAAATTTCGAACAAAAAAACCTGCCTGTTCTCCTTGTTCGAAACCGACGACGTCCACCGGCGACGTTGCTAGAGAGAGCACCGGAGACCGATGCACAACCGAACAAATGGATAAAGGTTAGACTAATTTTTGTTTTCAATGTTCCAAAATTCAGATTTCGTATGAATGGGTTTTAGGTTTTTAGTTTTAGGGTTGTATGTGAATGGGTTTTTAGTTTTTATGCTTGTTATGTGAATGGGTTTTGTGTTTTGAAGTTAAATCGATCAATTTCATGCTTGGTGGATTGTGTTTTCATTATTTATCGTTAGAAAATCGTTCCACACATTTCCAATCGGTTTTCACGTCGTTCGAATCTGGTTTACCGAACAAATTATGAATGTTCGGTCAGATCAGTCGAACATGTATTGATTGTTCGATTCTGGTGTGATGAACATTAGGTAATTGTTCAAACACATATGTCGAACAAAATGCAGTTGTTCGGCATATTTTTGCGAACAATTTTACATTGTTTGGAAAATATTTTCGAACAATTGCAAGTTGTTTGGAAAATATTTTCGAACACTTGCAAGTTGTTTGGCAATTATTTTCGAACATTTGCATGATGTTTGAAATTATTTTCGAATATTTGCATGATGTTTGGCAATTATTTTAAAATATTTCTATTTATGCTCGTATTTCAATTGATTGATTCATGTTATATATTAATTTTGTTCATTTGATTTATAGGAAAAGAGAAGACTCGACCTACTGCTTCTTATAGAAGAAGAAAACATCAACGTGTTAGTGAGCGACAGGTTGATCTAGAGCCACAGCCACAACTGCCGTTATTATATCCAACAAGTGAAGACCCTCATGACCCGAATAATACATGGGGAGCTGATCGATTTTCGTCAGATGAAAATGTTGATAACAATGAAGGGAGAGAGGATGAGGAGGACGAAGCTAATGAGGAAAATGAAGGGAGAGACCAAGCTAATGAGGAAGATGAAGGGAGAGACGAAGCTAATGAGGAAGATGAAGGGAGAGACGATGACGAAGATGAAATACCTACTCCTCCACTTCTCCATGGGTTCAGGAATCATGTTGCAAGTTATATATATACAGAGGGGTTGAGAGAGAGGTATTAAGGTGTCATGGTCACGTTAATAAACTTCTGCTTTGGGTGTTGGATCCAGAAAAAGATCTTCGTGAGTGGAAGGGCATGTTTAAGAAGTCAAAATTGTTGTCACTTGGTAAATCTTCATATAAGAATCCGAACAAGAACTTGATTACCGCATTTGTTGAGCGATGGTATCCGGAGATGAATAGTTTTCACTTTCCATTTGGTGAAATGACCATCACTCTTGATGATGTGTTCTGCATTACTGGTCTTCGAGTGGATGGTATCCCTGTGCAGTATATTCGTGATGAAAAGCAATCAGGAATATCCGAATTGATGGAGTTATTGGGTCTAACAGAGAGAGAAACTGTTAAAGCTCTTGAGGGTGTATGTGGATCATCTATCAGACTTACTTGGTTAGAAGAGACTTTTTCCCATATGATGGAGTCAGACGATCCTTTGAAGGTGTTATATGCTGCTAGAGCATATGTGTTGTACACATTCGGGACCACTTTATTTGCTGATAAGAGTGGTACACGTGTAACCACCTCATGGTTGCAGTACACCAGAGACATGTCGTTGTTTGGAGATTATGCTTGGGGTACTGCGGCGTTGGCCTATCTGTATAGGCAACCCAGGCTTCTCAAGTTAAAGTTCGTCAGATAGGTGGTTACTTGACATTGTTGGAGGTATGTTGCTAATTTATTATGTTTTTTTCCTATTTTAAATATTTATTATATTAAACATGCTTATTTTGAATACATTTTTAGGCTTGGATTTATGATCATTTCTCAACTCTGATTCTGCCGCCAAAAAATCTGACATTTCAATCAAGTGGACCACTATCATGTCAGTACTCACCGGAAGCACATACAGGGGCATGTATGGAACGAGTCCAAGCCTTTAGACGCAGTCTTGATGTGTTTCTTCCAACGCAGGTTAGTGATGAACAAATTTATGAATATGGTTTTTTTGTCTAAATATTCTAATGCATATATTATTCTATTGTAATAGGTTTCGTAGACTCCATATAATTCATTCAGGGATGTTTGTCCCTTTCAGCAAGTGTCATTCTTCCATGGTTGCATAATTTGTGGGAATGTGGCAGATCTATACATGCCTGATAGAGTTCTTCGACAGTTCGGTTATGTGCAAACGATACCTCAGAAGCCTCTTGCAGCTAAGGTGAAAAGGAGTCGTTCGATGAAACCAAAACGTGATTGGGATATAATGGCCGAGTATTTTTATTCATGGGATACACACGTTTTGTCTGTGGAACAACTTGGTGAGAGTTGCAAGCATCCTTGGCAAAGTGAATATGGGTACGAGGAATGGTTTGTCGTTCAGGGTCGTCCAATTGTTTCAAATCCTAACACTACGGTGCTAGTTGGTCCAGAACCTCAACGTTCAACTCAACCATGGGAGCGAATTGATGCTGCAAAGTACGAGTTAGCAAACTTAGTTGAGAGGTATCACATTGACGACACATTGACCTTAGATGAAGCCATTCAAAAGGTGGTTCAAACAATGACTATTCTTAATGGACCAGAAGGTGGAAGTTCGTCGTCCCGTGCTGGACCAGGTCGAACTAGAGGAATGACCAGATCTATGGCTAGACAAAGAGGCCGAGGTGTTCGTCGAGTTGGGTGATGGGGTCTATGGATAATTTGATGGGTCTATGGATAATTTGTTTGTTTTATGGTTGAATTGTTTTGGATAATTTGACATTTGTGTTTTGAATGGTTGACATTTGTGTTTTGAATGGTTGAATTTTATATGTTTTTTGAATTTGACATGCTTGTTTTGAACAAATTGAAATTTCATACACACTGTGATGATAAAGACTGTGTTAAATGATATCAGTTGTTTTGAACGAATTGAAATTTCATACACACTGTGATGGTAAAGTTCGAAAATATTATTCGAACATTTGGTATATTCTCGAACAAAATTATCGAACATTTGGTATATTATCGAACACAATATTCGAACAAAAACGAAGAACAAGAAATATACATTCTGTATTAAATGGTCTCAATTGTTCGAATAAAATTTTCGAACATATAGGGAATGTTCGCGAAATTTACTCAAACAAGTAGTTAATGTTCGAAATATTTAATCGAACAAATATTTTTAGTTCACCACCCACGAATATTAATACACCACAGAAAATAAAAATATCCCTGTATGTAACAAATTTTTGAACATTACATGTATGTTCGACTTATATTTTCGAACATAGCAGTTCGGCTACTTAGTTCGAACAAAACATGTTTGTTCGATTATATTTTTCGAACATTTATAGTTTTTTAGAATTTTTTTTCGAACATCTTCAACCAAAAAAATTAATCCCATAGTATTTCAACCAAACAAGTTCAACCAAACAACCAAACAAGTTAATCCCATAGTAAGGCATGATATAGATCCCAAAAGATGTACACCACACACGATATACATCACAAAAGATTTACATCCCAAAAATATGTAACTAATGTTTCCAACGTAAAATATGGACAATTTAAACTAACTATTAACCCTTCAAATCTCATTATCGCTGTTATCATTCACCAATCTCTTGAAATTGAAAGCGGCTCCCCATCCATTAGCAATAGGTCTATGGAATTCTATCCATGAAGTGTCAATTGGGGGCAAAGTAACTCCAGCTCCGAGGGTCACCTGTTCACATTTAAAATTAGGGAATCAATTAACGGTAAAAAATATATTATTTTCAACATGTATACTAGACAATACCTGCACAAAGTGGTTATTTTTTATCAACGCCATACAAATAAATCTCGGATTTGTTGGCATTTCAGTCGCCTGCGGAAGGAATGATAGTGATATGATCGGGCTTAATGTAACCAACACGACATTATACACTGATGCAACCAATTGGCCCATGTACGGCAATGTAAACCAATGCGCATAATCTGTTGTATCACTAAAACAATTAAGATTGTTCATTGTGATTGAAACCATCTCTCGAAGTCGAAAAACATTCTCGTATAACGAGATATTGTGAGATAGGTGGGTCATCAAATCCTGTCTCACACGATCCCATGCATCCTCACCAAACCCTAATAACCCTGCAACTGCCCGAAATCCACAATGACCATCACCCTTAACATTTTGGACATCAATTACGCACTCTTGGTATTCCAAAGGAATCAATGGTAAGAAATCCCTACTCGAACTAGATCGAGTACTTCTCCGAGTCTGCACACACATATTTAATACATGAATAATCCAAAAATTAATTAGAACAAATAACAATATATCAATTCTTACCGGAAGCTTTTTAGACACTCCTGTCTTATGATACTTTGGTGATGAGAAGGACTGGTCCACATTATAAACCACACTGCCTGATGGGGGACAACTATCAACTTGTGACTGAACATGTTCAAATAAACTTTGATCTCTTTTTGTGGATTTTTCCGAGGCCTTTTTATTCCCTACTTTTTTTTTCCTGTTTTTGGTCGACCACGTGGATCGATTTTGACGCTCGGTTCAACCATATTAGTCGTCTGTGGATTTGCCATCTCCTGCATATTCCTCAGATAAATCAATCTTCGATTCTCATCAAATGTTTCGTACACCTTTGCCATATCACGAACAACATCTTCAAAACGATAGTCAGTGGCTTCCTTGACATCATTTTTAAACACCGGCTCCATATCCAACTTCCTCCATAAACCATCAACAGCGTTCAATGGGATTGGTTTATCAGCATATAAATATTCTTCAATCTCGTGTCCACATGGTAAACTATACGCCGTTCTCAAGATATGATTACAATTACGAGCATCAAATCCAGGTGTTTTCACAACTTTTACTTCATCAAACAGCTTCTCCAAGGCATATATGGAGACAAATCCACGTAAGCAATTGTAAAGAGTGCTTGAGAACTTATGTTGAGCGACATTTCGACTCTTCTCGAATGATGCCTTTATAGCAGTGTGACAAGCTTCGTACAGAGTGTCACACTTCACCCAACAAGTCTCAAAATTTCCTAACGAGTTCCCAAGCAATCTCTTCAAAGCAGAATGATGACTCTCAACCCTATATTCAATTCAATTCACATAAAAATACACTAAATAAATTCAATTCACATAAAAATACACTTAATAAATGTGGAAAATAAAAAAAATGTACCTGTTACTCGTTGTATTTCCATAGTGCATCAGTTGATTTGTCCATGCTTTCACAAATCGATCTTTGTAAGGATTGAACCATTGACCAAGGACATAGTCAACTGGTTTCTCATCAAACTTGTTACAAAGGACTTGAAGGGCTTCTTTGTATTCATTCTTAGTATGAGCATGGACAACCATATTCACTTGCTTCATGAACGCCTCCCATTTTTTCGCAGACTTGAAGGTCGGTTTACACTTAGCTAACACATTTCTATCAATGTGCCAAGTGCAAAGAAGATGTTTACATTCTGGGAATTTTAAGGCAATGACATTCATTAAAGCCAACTCTCAGTCAGTAATAATAACTGATGGCATGCACCCTTCACCTAACATATCCTTCAGTACACCCAAAGCCCAATTGTAATTCTCCTCTTTCTCTGCCGTTAAATACACAGATGCAACTAAAAATGTCATCCCGGTTGATGTGACTCCAACAATCTCCAAATACGGCATTCTATACCTATTTGTCTTGTACGTACAATCAATCAATAACACCTTTGGAAATACACGCACCAACTTGATAGATACAGGGTGTGAAAAGAACAATTCTTTCAATGCGTTTGTCTTCTCACATTTTGTGTAGTAATGAAAGTAACTCTTCTCAACAAACTGGCTCATCAAGTACTGCAACTGTGATCTTCCACAATATTGAGTAATCTTGTGCTTTCTCCTAGCATTGTAGATGATGCGAATGGTAGAAGAGTTGTTATTGTTCTTCTCCTTCAGAGCTTTCAAAACACACTTCGGAGGTGCATTGCATTTTGACATGTCAATCACAAAAGCATCCTCCGCAGCGGATAAGAGACCTATAAATGAATGACCCTCGAAATAGTTGTTGATCGGATGATTATGAGTGCCACATTTAACCTCTAAAGTCCATTGAAATTGAACTTTCTCTGTACCTTTTAACAAAAAAGGACAATTGCATTTTTTGGACCCCGTATCTTTTCCACTTTGACCCTCTTCAACAAGTGTACACTCATTCTTCTTTTTCTTCGGTGGACGATATATGCCCTCCCTCTCACAAGCTAATAAAACACGAGGTTTTTTATGACCGGATCCACTGTCAGAGCGCTTAATTGATATAACCATCTGATTTTCAATCGCAACTCTACGTACCCAATCAATAAGGGCATCACGGGAGGGGAAAATATCCATGTTCGTAAATACACTTGTGTAGTCCATAACAATTTCACGATCACCCATAATATTTTCTTCACCATCATTCTCCAAGCTCTGTAAAACAATTGAGAAGCACATTAAACTCTAAATAATACTTTAATGAACTCTTACAAACTGTTCGAAAAATACTCAAGAAAATTTTATTTTTGTTCAAAAATATTTAACGAACATTTTATGTTTCTTCGATTACAACTTTCGAACAAATGCATTTTGTTCTACCAATAATTTCGAACGCACATGAAAATTGTGAAAAAAAATCGACTCTTTTGCCTTTGTTCGGGGAACCAGATCCGAACTTATCCGACGAAAAACAGGGGCGAAGATATTTAAAGTACACATATTCATTAATACAACATCTTAAATACTCAAAACATTCCAATATCACTAATGTTCGACTAGGGTTCCTCATGGAATGAAAAAAAATCTAACATATTGTTCGACTAGGGTTTTAGAAATAAAACAATGAGTTCGAAAAATATTACTTACATGGGAATAGAGGTAACTATCATCATCTTGTGACAAAACCATGTTCGAAAGTTTTACCCAGATTGAGAAGCTTTTGTTCGATTTTTTTTTGTTTGAATGAGCAAATGAAACAACGTTTTTGGAATGAACAAGGAGGGGGTGAAGTGAACCTATTGTAATTTGGAAAAATATATCAAAAGGGTATTTGTGTCTTTTAAACTTAGTTTAGAATTATAAAATAAAATGAGTGGTAAAAAAATCAAATATGGGGGGGTGAATATCCGTGGCCATTATACTATTATCAAGCAAGATGATGATTTCTAAGTTTTAAATTGCGTACTTTTAAAACATGTGGTATTAACAAAGGGCCAATATTTTGTTTTCTGAAAAACAGAGCCCATGAAATAGCTGTGGCCCAACAAGTACAAACCAATTCCACATCATATGTTTGTGGCTGTGATCTATGATCTAGAAACAGATCGCATATATCGATCACTCGTTTTATAATTCTATCGTGCACAAACTCTGGTATAAAACTTGTTTATAGTAGGTGTAAGCAAATTAAATTTGCTCCAATTAAATGGCGACATGTGTGCAAATAATTAAATATCAAATAAATTTTGCTATTTTAATTTTGAAAATTTTATTAAATTAATTCTCCAATTAAATAGTTAAAATTGATATTTAATACAAACAGTATAAGTCCGTCAAATTACACGAGTTTCCCGGTACTCGTACATAGTGACAAATACAGTTGAAATCTTCCTAATTTATCGAGATCATATGATATCTCGTTAATAAAGGAAAAAATTAAATCAAATCAGGACAAATCTGGGTGGTTGACTAAATATGTAAGAAAATCAGCATCAGCCAATTAAAGTCCGTCACGTGTCAAACCAATGAAGGAAAATCTCCATCCCCTCACCCTATAAATAGGGACCTTCATTCATTCATTCCACACATTCAGAGACACATTGAAGAGCGATTCAGAAGCATTCAAGGCACGAGCAAGCTTGGAGCTAAGATTAATCCAAAAATCTCGGCAACCGGATTCGAAGATTCAAAGGCCATCTTCGAAGTGTTCTTCGACAAATCCGAAGCGTTCTTCAAGATTTGAAGATTCAAAGGCCATCTTCAAAGCCGTTCTTCACCGTCTTCAACGGTTCTTCACCAAATTCTGCCACAATGTTCTTCGATCAGAAATAAGGAAGCTTCACCCCTCTGATCCGACGTTTCCACTTGAAGATCAACTTAAAGACCTCAAGCGGTCTTCGCCGCCTTCAAGCATTCTTCATCAAAACCATCCGCAAACACACTCCGATTAGAGATCAAAGTCTAAGACCCTTCCAATCCAGTGTTCAAGCCCAAATCAAGACCTGAAGATTTGAAGATAGTTATTTGCCAAATTCAAGGACGTTTTTCACCAAAATCTTCAAAGACTTCGTTTGATCTAAGACAAGGCCGCTCGTCTTTGGGTAAAACGTTTCGAAGTCAAAGTCAAGACCAGTCAAAGTCAACTTCAAAGAGAAGAATCAGAGAGAGAAAGAACCCTTAAATTCAAGATGAATTAATATTGTAAATCATTTTTGTGTTTTTCACGAAATTTGATGTTACAGTAGAAAATTAATATCATAATATTGTAGGCAATTAAAATTAATTGCCGAAATAAAGAAATAACATGTAGAAATTGCATGTTAAAATAATTTATTATTGGGAGTTTAAATAAATTTAATTCCTAATTAATAAATTCAATTAGGCCTTAAAAAGCCTAATAAATCAAAGTGGGCCCAAAAGTCTAATAAATTGAATTGGGCTTTTAAAAATCCAATATAATGTTTTGGGCCTCTAAAGTCCAATTAATTATTCCGGATTTTCTTAAAGTCATGAAGTCCGATCTCTAAAAGCCTAAGAAATCAAATCTTCACAAATATCATTGAAGATTATCAAATCTTCACAAATATCTTGAAGATCATCAAATCTTCATAAATATTTAACAATCTGAGATATTTTGGGAATATTCCCAAATAATATCCAAATAATATCTCTTGGCCCATCAAATCTAGCCCGCAAATCTAGAATTCTACACCTATAAATAGGGTCTCATTCTATTCATTTGACACACAACAAGGAGTCGGGAAGATCAGAGCTTAGAGAGAAGCATCAAGATCCAAGACTTCGGGCAACTTTGAAGATTCAAAGACGTTCTTCACGATCTTCAAGAGCGTTCTTCAAGTTCTTCATCAACAAAGTGTTTTGATCCGGGATCACGGTGCGAAGCCTCCGTCAACGTTCTTCATCAACATCGGCGTTCGATTAGAGAAACACGGCACGAAGCCCCTCCAATCAACGTCATCCATACGTCCTCAACGGCGATCAACACCACCTACGACGACATCAACATAGTGAGTCCAAAGGTGAACACTCAACAAAGTCCTTTCATAAGGTAATATTAATTTGAAATAAGGCTTAACGCCCTCAAATTAATATCAACTTCAACATCAACTCCGGACTCAACTCCGATATATCAACAAAGCCCTTCCGACAAGGCAACGTTAATTCGAAACAAGGCTCAACGCCCTCGGATTAACGTCCAACCTCAATGTCAATCTCGGACTTAACTCTGAAAAATCCGCAAATCAAGTCAAGACCAAATCAAGACTCGAAGAGAAGAATCAGAGGAATACATAGAGATTGGACCAAGTCAATCGCTTGATATTTTTATATTTATATTCTTTGTAATTTTTCTTTTTCACTTTATTAATAAAAGAGTTATTAATATTTGTGAAGAAAAATTTGCAGGTTACAAATTTTGGCACGCCCGGTGGGACTACTCTACCTCTCATCTATTCTCTTCAAAGAATTCAAACATTCAAAATAACTTCGTTCAAGGTCAAGACCATGAGGATCGTTGATACCGGAATGACTCCATTCAAAGTTCAACTTAAGAGGACCGAAGACTCTCCTCCAAAGATTCAAGCTTCCAAAGTGACGCCTTTCAAGATCAAGCTTGTGCGGACTATGGAAGCATCTCAAATTGCGGACTACGAAAATGTGAATGTCATCACTAGGAGCATGTCAAAGGACTCGCAATCATTTACCTTTTCCATCAAGGATGCCGAGAAAGATGTTCCACATGATGCCGCAAGAGACGAGAATACATCAACAAGCTCAACTCCTCGCTCCGAATCAAGTTCATCATCAGCTCCTAATGTCGCCGAGGTGATGACAACAAATGCTACGACTGTCTAAGAACAACTAGCAAGTTTGGTTCAAGCCATGCAAGAACTCAAGACACATATCCAAGAGCAAGACACTAAGATCAATCAGCTCATGGGCAACACCAACAATCCGGAATCAAGTCGCACCAAAGGAAAAGAAGTCCAAAAGCAAGGTGAAGATGAGGTGTTCATTGGACGACAATCAACGGAACGCGATTCAACATCAAAAGAGCTTCATATTACTCCGGAAGGGCTAGTCTCAGTCGATCAAATAAGAGAAGTTATACTTGAGACAATGAAAGACAAGATCGAAGAGGACTCTAAATCTTCCTTCACGGTGAGCAAGCCCTACACAAAAAGAATCAATAACTTGAAGATGCCGGTGGGCTACCAACCTCCCAAGTTCCAACAGTTCGATGGCAAGGGTAATCCAAGACAACACATCGCTCATTTCGTGGAGACTTGCAACAATGCGGGCACATGTGGAGACTACTTGGTGAAGCAGTTCATGCGCTCTTTGAAGGGAAATGCTTTTGAGTGGTACGTTGATTTAGGTGGCAACTCAATCGATAGTTGGGAGCAAATGGAGCAAGAGTTTCTTAGCCGATTCTACAGCACCCGAAGGACGGTTAGCATGGTTGAATTGACAAACACTCGCCAATGGAATGAAGAGTCGGTGATCGATTACATCAACCGATGGAGAAACTTGAGCCTTAATTGCAAAGATAGATTGTCCGAAGCTTCAGCAATCGAGATGTGCATTAAAGGGATGCAATGGGGACTTCGATACATCCTCCAAGCTATTCAACTAAGATCGTTCGAGGAGTTGGCTACTAAGGCTCACGACATGGAGATTAGCATGCAAACTAGCGGGGTCGATGGTCCACCAATTCAAGAGTTTCGTGGAATCAAACACAAGCAAGAAGTCAACAATGGGGGCAAGTCATTCGCCAACACTTCAAATAAAGAGTCAATACCCGTGACTGCTGCAACAATTAAGTTTCGAAGAGTCGAAAGTGGCGCAAGCGATAAAGGGAAGAGTGTTATCCAAGGTAACATGTCGCGAAGGCCAACTTTAGAAGAGAGGCAACAAAAGCAATATCCTTTCCTAGACTCCGATGTTCCCAGCATCTTCGATGACTTAATCAAGGCACAACTTATTGAGCTACCGGATGCAAAGCGACCGAACGAAGTTGGACGTACGGAAGATCCCAAGTATTGCAAGTATTATCGGATGGTGGGACACCCAATTCAAGATTGCTTCGTATTCAAAGACAAGGTCATGCGACTAGTCGAACAAGGGAAGATCATATTAGAAGAAAGCAAGACTACTGCTAATGTCCTCTCGGTGGAGAATGGCGAAGCTTCATACCAAATGATTGACGAGAAAAGCAACAAGTCATACAAGTCGGATGATAAAGACGATGATCATTCAGCAGATGTGATCTTCACAGATGATGATCTACTACTTGGTTCACAATCTCATAATCGGCCGCTGTTCGTGACGGGCTACACATTGCAACAAAAGGTGAATAGAATTCTGATCGATGGAGGTTCTGGAGTAAACATACTGCCTCTAAAGACAATGACAAAGTTAGGAGTCTCAACAGACGAACTCACGAATAGTCGCTTAATGATCCAAGGATTCAACTTAGAAGGACAAAGAGCTCTCGGCGCGATCACACTATATTTGTTGATTGATGATATGACTTCGGTCGTGTTCTTCCATGTCATAGATGCGAGGACATCATACAACATGCTCTTGGGGCGTCCATGGTTGCACAGTTATGGCGTGATACCCTCTACACTACATCAATGCTTCAAGTACCGCGATGGCGATATGATAAAGACAGTGTTTGGTGATGATAAACCCTTTACCGAAGCGGAGTCATACTTTGTGGATGCTAAGTACTTTTGTAAAAGTAAGAAGTCTATGAAAGTTGAAGACGATTCTTCAAAGGAAATGATAAAGAACAAGCAAGATGAAGAGGATGAGACTTCTTCCGGCACCAACAAGGGCAAGCAATCTCGTGAAGACATTGAACCGTCAGAAGAATTGATACTTCCTTTGACCAAGCTCGACGTCATAAAGAGACCTTCACAACCACTCAAAGGATTCACTCGTCCCGTCCGAGGAGCTAGGACCGAACATGGAGATATATCGGAAGCCGTAATCATGGGGGCATATGGTCCTCAAGCCTTCAGCCTTCTTGTCAAAGCCGGATACGATTCGCAAGGGAACAAAACATCAAAAGTGTCACATCATGAAACATCTAAAAAGTTGGAATCCACTCCAAGAGTACCAAGAAGAGGTGGTCTCACCATCAAGAGCACGAGGTTTGGCTTAGGGTATACCGCCCAAAGTCCCGTACGCATCGCCATCAAGAGAGCAAGTGCAAATCAAATCATAGATGAAGAAGTCCCATCAATGGAAGAGGCATTTGATGAGGATAAGAGAAGAATGAAACGAACATCTGCTTTTGAAAGATTGGGAAATAAGCGCCAAAGATCGGGAACAGTCTTCGAAAGATTAGGACCACAAGGGAGACTTAGTCATCGAAAGTCGGCAACTGTTTTCGAGAGGTTGGAGCCACTCAAAGTGAGGCATAAAAAAGAAACAAGAGTTGTTGAAACTTCAAACTCCCAAAAGCTCCGAAGTCGAGTTCCATCCCGTATGACGCGGCAAACTCACTTGATTGCATCTTGTGGAGAAACTTTGACAGCAAAGGTACAAACAATAATCTACACCAAGACCAATGAAGATGGAGAAGACGCGGTCTCATCTAACTTCATCAATACTCGCGTTGTCCAACAGCCAGCTCTCCGAGATGGGGAAAACATTCCACAAAGAAGAATAGCTCTCATGATCAGAAATATGAATATCACCGAAGTGAACAACATGCAAACGATCCTAGTTAGAGGAAGAAATGGTCAAGTCAGAATATGCGTGGATTTTTCAAGAGAATCCAATGAAGAGTCTGCTACAACAAATCACATCACCACATATGAAGACGCTCAAATAGTGAAAGAAATTTACATGAATGACTCATACAAGATCTCCGAAGATAGTGCAACCATTAGTCCCATAAATGGGAAAATCTTCAAACGCTGCTACGCGTAAATCAAAGGATGCTCCTGCACGAGCCTAAACTACATGATGCTCCTGCACGAGCCTAAACTGCATGATGCTCCTTGATGCACGAGCCTAAACTACACGATGCTCCTTGACGCACGAGCCTAAACTGCACAATGCTCCTTGACGCATGAGCCTAAACTGCATGTTGCTCCTGATCCGCATGAGGATAAACTGTGTACGACAACCACCAAAGATGATTACATGTGGTTAAACTGTTAACTTATCCCACAAAAGGTGTTTAAGTGGTTAAATAACATCCTACTGCGACTATGGTAGTAAAAAGTATACGTCCCTCCTGGCCCGCATGAGGTTAAACTGCGTACGGCGCCCCCCAAAATCAAATCATGTTCCCTTTGAACTACGTTTTGACTTGATCCTCTTTTAAGAGGTACGTAGGCATCTTAGCATATCGCTAAGTTCAGTCATACTTTAGTCGTCTTAGCTGGATATCGAATTGCATAAGTCACCGGGGCAAGCACGGTAAGAAATTTCGGGACGCTTCTTCCAAGCCATTGGAATGAAATCTTGCGGGATGCTTAAGTGACAATTCAAGCTCAAATTGACAATACCTTAGCCAACGACGACGAGCGCACCACATCGCCGATCCACTAATAAGGATATTATCAAAGTCTCTCGAATAAAGTCACCCGAGCGAAAATCACAAAGGAAGGTTGATAATATCTTAGCCGATGACGACGGGCGCACCACATTGTTGATCTGCTAACAAAGACATCGTCGGAGCCCATCAAGAAGTCCGTTGAGAAAGCCGAGTCGAGTGCCTCTCATTCAAAATCAACGAGTTCCTTTCGAAACTCATGAAATTGATGAAAGTACGAGTCCATCAAGAAGTCCGTTGAGAAAGCCGAGTTGAGTGTCTCTCATCCAAAATGAACAAGTTCGAAAGAATTGAAACCCACAGCAATACGCGGACAAGGGTCGCCGCCATCCATTCCTTTGAGTGAAGACCGTCGCCGACACATGTGCGAGCCGACGACATCATGCCTCCACCTCCCA